>CAAKHB010007251.1:33874-75128 GCA_901007665.1 Aeoliscus strigatus | reverse complement strand
TGTCTGGGCAACTCGCAGCTCATGTTCAGCCTACAACAACAACAACAACAACAACAATGAATGATGTTTCAAACATTATTTAGACTAAAGTGGTCTAAAGCGCCAGGCGTGTCAGACACACTCTTTGTATGATGGATGTGTGGCACAGACGTCAGCTCTGACGTACTGAGGTCACATACAGTCAATCCACCCACTAAAGTTCTCCTACTTACTTTTTCAACTTCCTCACTCCAGAGCTGAGAGGCCAAAGCAGAGAAGAAAAGAAGAACACACACAAGATGAGAATCCTCCAAAGGAAAACTTCAATCATACGTCAGACATCTGCGCTGAAAGCAACGTAGAGGACTTTATATATATATATATATATACACAATGTATGTGTGTGTGTATAATTAATACATTGTTATTATTATCATTATTATTATTATTATTATACTTTAATGTTATCGTCATTATCATTGTATCTTATTTTATTGTTTCTTATTACACACTATATGATATTATATTGTCAAATTATCATACTCAGTGTTATAGTAGGCCTGGACCATATGGACCAACAATCAGATCTCTAAATATTTAGGCTGAATAGTGATGTACAATGTACATC
This sequence comes from Aeoliscus strigatus, assembly GCA_901007665.1. Taxonomy (NCBI): domain Eukaryota; kingdom Metazoa; phylum Chordata; class Actinopteri; order Syngnathiformes; family Centriscidae; genus Aeoliscus; species Aeoliscus strigatus. The sequence continues at coordinate 74,521 of CAAKHB010007251.1, read as the reverse complement.
TCCATATTTTTCCGCAAAGTGAGAGCAAATGATCAGTCAACGTCAAAGCCAAGTATGACATGTCACAAGTAGTTTGTGTGATCTACTGGGTGACAGACCCAGTCTGATCAATAAGAAAAAGGTTTCTTCACCTGGTTCATGAATAAATGGTCAGCTGTTAAAATAATAAAATGTACACATAAATACTGTAATACTGGAGTACCTTTATCTTTTTTTTTTGTAAATCAAAGCTCCGTAAAGTGGACATTTAAATAAAAAAATATATATTTTCATAAAAATGACTTTAAAATGACTGAAATAAATATATTCATATGAGAAAAGTACAAAATCTACATTTTTCCACTGGTGATAGAACTGATAGAAGTTTTTTCTAATTACGTAGAACGTAGTTTTTTTAATTACAGCTTTAGTTCGAGGTTACTAACAAGTGGAACCGGTAGTAATCATGCAACGTTGGTGATCAAAAGGCCTCTGATTGGTCCCTACGGACAGAGGGCCGTCCTCTGATTGGTCCCTACGGACAGAGGGCCGTCCTCTGATTGGTCCCTACGGACAGAGGGCCGTCCTCTGATTATCAAATATCGATATTTGCCTGAGTATATTATTATCTTATGTTTCATTATTTCATATATTTTTGGATTATATTATATAATGATAGATCCATAGCATGTCATATATCAATATCATATTCATTACTACATTACAACATTAATATACACATACACTTTCTCTACCTTTCACCCTTTTTTTTAGTTTGTTTTTTGTTTTGTCTACTAAGTGTAAGTTATTTGTCCCACGTCATCCTGTTGTTGTTGTTTGCAATTTCACCAATAAAAAAAAAAACGAAAACAAACTTTAAGTACGCTGTGTTCATTAACGCTCAGCAGACTCCTTACCGCTGACGCACTGGCAGAGAGCACATAGTTGCGCGGTCTGGTCTCTTGGAAATCTGGACTCATCTACAGACAAAAAACAAAAATAAGAAAGAAAAATAACACAGATCATTTCCATGATATGTATTTGCCTCTTTCATTCTGATGGTACTTTCTACATCTTACAACTGTCAGCGTCCGCTCACTGACTGAAGGCGACGGTGACAGTTTGACGTGCACATGCTGACATGCATATAGGCTGCAAGAGTCCGATTTCTTTTCATTTGACAAACACCCAGTTTTGTCTTTAACACACTGAAACCGAAGAGAGAAAAGAAGACTCTTTGATACCAAAAGTGTCTCGGTGAGAATGGAGGGACTAAGTATTCATTAGGACTTTGTGCTTCAGGCCTCAAACTTCACTTACACAGTGAACCTGCAGTTGTCGTGGTGACATAGTACATAGTTTGCAACAGACAATTTAGATCCATATAGAGAATTTACATCAGTGTAAAAACAAATGAGGTTTTCTGAGGAAATGTAATAAAAATCCTGCTATTTCCAGAGTTGGCAGAAACTTGCCTTGATAAAAGTCCTAATGGGGTTTTGGTGTCAGGTCTGAGACGGTTCTCCGTCATCCAGCTCACTCAGGTGAGGGGTGTCAACCAATTACACGTTATTATATCGCCCCATAAAACTGGCGTTACTTACTACAACGTCCATTTTTGATATATATACTGCTGCATTTCAGGGCAGAAACTGCACCAAAACTCACATCATCATTTCCTTTGCTCCAGCTTCTGAATTAAACATTGATGAGGCTGAATGATTAAAACACTGCGCCTATTGGGAGGAAATCTACTAGAATAGAAGAACAAACCAAAAAAGTGTTGCATTTGCTTTGAGGATCAACACTTCCACAGAACTTTGTGGAACTTTGGTCCAGTGCAGATGTTTAACCCTTTAACCCCGATGGTATCCAGTGATGCATTCACTTCCAGCAATCAGAAAATGTCCAACGGTTCCTGAGCTGAGGAGTTGCAACTTACCTGGTGTGAAGAAGGAGCTAGGAGAAGGTGAAAACCATGAGGAACCATTCAACGTTTTCCGATTCAAATGGTCACCTGATTGGCTCTTACTTAACATTCTCACCAGTGATCGGCAAAGGAATTCCCAATCTACTTCCTACAGCGGTAAAATGAACAACGACCAACACACGAGCGCTTCAACTGTACGAAAAAAGACTCAATATAACGTGACAACATGAGGATTTGTTGTGTGTTTGTTCTCGTTCATTTTACACCTGTTGTGACTGGAGTAGCATGTAGGACTGCATGAATGTATCACAGGACAAACTGTCGGGGGGTCAATTGACAAATCAGAGCACATTTCTTTTAACAGGACTGACCAAAGAAGGGATATCTGTGACAGCTGGCACGTACCTATTTAAAGTTTATAATTTACAGTCACACCGTCACATCACAGGGAAGTAAGTTGAATTTTTAACTTATAACAGATCAGAGACTCAACTGCAGGTCAAGAGAGTTTCAGCTCATAACCCGGCTTCATCTTCATCAATGTTTGACCATTTCTTTCATCTATGACTGAAGGAGGAACAACTCAGTGAGGATCACTGCAAATTTCAAAAAAAGACTAAAATACTCACTTCACCCTCGCCCTGCAAAGATCATGAATGCACAGATGCAAGGTTATTTGTCATGAATAAAAGCACCGTCACACCTTTAATCACACATGAATCATTCATGACGTGGCGCTGTGGGACTCACCGAAGCCTTGGCCTCAGCCAACTTGGCCTTTTTCAACCGGGCCTTACAGGCATCCAGATCCAGGCGAAGATTCTCCAGATGTCGCCGTTCTTTCTGCAGCACACACAGTAAGTTTTTCAGAGAAACTACGATCGAAGTAGCCGACAAGATGTCAGAGGATCGTGTCGCGACCGAGCATATCAGAGGAGGACGGCCCTCTGTCTGCAGGGACCAATCAGAGGACGACCCTCTGTCTGTAGGGACCAATCAGAGGACTAGGATTGGATTACGTGATCTAATCTGATTTCAGATTCCTTTTTACCCTTTTGAACAACCCACTTTCAAAATGTCATCCAATCTGATCCCCTTTGAACAACCTACAGACTATCAACGCTGAAGTTTGCCGACGCACAAATGATCTTTGATATTCATTCTCAATGAGAGCAGGTGAAAAACATCACGCCATCGTGCCCCCAAAGAGCTGAAAATGCTCATATTTAGATGGTTTTAAGGTTGAGAGGAAAAGAAAAATAAGTTAGAATCAGTAAAATCCTTCTCCCAGTGTTAGAATGAAAGAGGCCTTCTAGACTCACTGTGATGGTTCTCCAGTCTCCTTCCAGAAAGTTCCTGAGAGGTGTAAGAAAGCTGATGGCTGACGTCTGGAGAAAGTCCCTCTCTGCCGCTCCGAGTCGTCTCTCACATTCCCCCACCTTCAACAAAGTGCCCCCTGCAGGAAAGCAGTGATCATGGCGTTCATTTATGTTGACTCATCCGTCAAAGTCGTGATGTTCACTGCAACAACTTCAGCTTCACACCTCAGAGGTTTAGCACATCTCACCACGATGGTGGATTCTTACTGTTCCAATGCAACACATTGTGATGTGCTGTAATTAATTCAGGAAGAGAAGCAAACAGACATGGACAGAGTCCAAATCATCATGTGCTTTCCACGGGACGGAGCGTCCGTAACCTGAACAGAAACTCTCCACAGAAGCCGAAGGTCTTTAACGTCACATCACAAAACAAGTGAAAAAGGTTTGTTGACGGACATTTTTCGTCATAGTCTTCGTCAACAACATTCACACTGGTGTGTATTGGTGTCTGTGCAGCTGTACGTGGGTGGGGGGGGGCTACATGCCCCACTGTTCAGACCGATCAGAGGACGGCCCTCTGCATGCAGGGACCAATCAGAGGACGGCCCTCTGCATGCAGGGACCAATCAGAGGACGGCCCTCTGCCTGTAGGGACCAATCAGAGGACGGCCCTCTGCCTGTAGGGACCAATCAGAGGACGGCCCTCTGCCTGTAGGGACCAATCAGAGAGCACTCTGCCACGTCATGTTTAGTCCCAGCTCACTTGGACCCTCGACAGAAGTGGAACTAAAAAAAGTACCAGGTACAATCGCCAGTGGAAACGCAAAAAAGTTGGGTAGAGCCGAGTCGAATGGAGCCGTGCTGGAACTTTGGTGAAAAAGCCCCATTTAGGTTAGATAAGACTGTCTACTCACCATAAGGAGTCCCAGGACCAAATTCCTCTGCGGCATTCTGCATATACTGACCCAGCAGTTCCCCGTTGGTGATTCTGGACGGTGCCTTCCTGTCCAACTTCTCATAAAGGAACTCCTCAATTCGAGCACCTGCAGAGAAGGTCAAGAGTGTTAAATTACATTAAAGACAGTTTGACTGTGACCGTTACTGCTGCTCTGTCTGGGAGACAGATTCAGGCACTTGGAAGGGATATTGAACACACACACACACACACACACACACACACACAATCTTCTTCTCTGTTCTTCAGAGACGAGACATGTGATAACAGACACACACAGGTACAAATACGTACGTGTGTGGATGGTCACTGAGCTTGAGTGATCGTGTGACCCCGTTGCACCATGAAATGTGGCCGAGTCACGTATGTTTCAGATATTGAGCAAATTGTTCTTTTAAATGTGTCCACCCTGGATTTGATCATATCACTGTATCCTTGGTACACACACACACACACACACACACACCAGGTGGCCTGAAGCAGACTCCGGAGAATGTCTACTGAGCAGCTGGTCCCATGTCATGTTCATGCGACACATTCTATTGCAAACGTGAGCGCTTTTCATCCAGCGACACATTTGAATGGAGCACTAGGCACTGACACTAACATGACCCTCAAATACACAATCAGACAAATGCTGTTTGAAATGGATACACACGTTACATGGAAATACACATCCAAGACCAGTGCAACGACGAACAGCTGAAAGAGGAGGCAGGACTGAAGACTTCCACTGGCACAGATGAACCGTTATTATTCACCCGTGCACAGGAAGTGCTGACTCACACACTGTACAAACTCACCTGTACATTCTGCACATTTGACACACTAGGATGTACAGTACAGCCTGAGGATAAAGGGTGTGTGTGTGTGTGTATACATATATTTTACCTATTTTAAATTATTATTATTATTATTGTTGTTGTTATTATTTACTTTGTTTAATATTTACTTTTATACACTGAGCATTTGAGTGAATTTCAGTTTGTCTTTTCACTTTGAAATCGCTCTACTACTTTCTTCCTTGGCTGGAGCTGAAGGAATCACTCCTGACTGTGACATCAGGAGGGAGTTGCCCATTGGAAACATGTATTCATTACGTGTTACTCACTTCTTCCTTCCTGGCTGTGGTGATGTGATGATGAAGACAGATACACTTTATTCATCTCCCAAGAGAAGTTCATATTGTGGAGGGAGTTGTTCTTGTGATATTGACTGAGTGAGGAACATTTGCAAAATAATGAATTCCAGATTGCGATAACAATCACTGTATTGTTACAATTAAATGTAATTGTAAAATCAAATTAGTTTTTGTTTCAAAATTGTGTGCTTTAGTTCTGGTTACTTTATGTAAGTCATCTTTTTTCTTTCACTCATTTAAAATGGGGGGTGTCTCAATTTTTAGACGTTTACGGTGTGTGCTGCTGAAGTGGGGACTGAAAAACGGATTTGTTCAGCTCCATCTCAAACCAAAGGATGACGAGTGGATTTGTCCACAGCGCTACTTGAGAGGAAAGGAGGGTTTCCACAGCACAGCACCAGAGGAGGGAGGCGGCATACTCACCGGTATGATCAACTGTAGCATGGGGGATCAAAAAGTCAAACATTAGAGCTCCCTCCTTTCATATCACCGCGGACACATTCAAGCACCCTGACAGCGTCTCCGTAGAACTTTTGTTCTGTGAAACTACAAGTAAAGAAATGACCTATTTCCTTTGTGGCTCCTGTGAGTCGACAGGACAGGTATAACAGCCCCTCTGTGTTTGTACAAAACACCAGCAATGCTACAAGAACGTTGTGTATTCTTGTCTGCCCTCGGGTCAGATGTCTGTGAGTGAACGGCAAACGAAGTGTTAACACGGGGATGAAGGTAGCTGCTCTGTTCAACTACACCAGACCTGTCCAACATGACAGGTGACTGACACAGAGAATGTCAGAGTGGACTGGAAGTGTTGTTTGCTGGAGGGTGATCTTCTATCATTTGGAACGCATCCGGAGTGTTGTCCTGTTCTCTGTCCACACAGAACAAAACGTATCCAGAATATCTGATCCAAATGGATCCATTGGAAATGACAGGGCAGGCTGTAGTTCATCCTCCAGGCCTGTAGGTGATGCTGAAATTTACCAAAAATGGAGAATAAGGACTTCCTTGTCTCATGAACAAATAGAACCATCCAAATTGTGATTTTTGACGAAAAGAGTGGAAAATTATGCCGATATTGTTGTAGTTACTGCGGTAACAAGATCTGCTCACTTTCAGTCGCTGTTGCTTGGAGTAAAGGAAGAAAAACACTGAGAACCGGAAAAAAAACTAAACACTGCAGCGGGATTTAACACAGAGCTAGCGTTGTTGTTCAACGTTTCCTGACTGCACAAACAGTCATGTAATTACGGTACACCAAAGTATGCTGGCGCCAATGTAGCGCAGGTGATACCGGCCGAGTTAAAGGGTTAATGACTGCTGTTGTCGTACTTGGGTTGGGCTGCAGCAGGACCTCGGTCTGCCTGTATATTTTCTCTGTCCAGTGTTTGGTGCAGTCTGCCCGGCTCATCAGGTTCTCATAGTGAGCGTCCCACTCAGTCCTCTCGGCCTGACCCAGCTTCTCTTCAGTGAACTGAAACACACACACACACATTTACTAATCAAAAACTAAACATTAAAAAAAAACTAAAATATTAAACTAAATATATATAATAAATATAAAATATAAATATAAATATAAACTAAATATTAAAATCGGGATATGAAAGGAAATCAGAAGTAAAGCTACAAATCACTGGCGTCAGTTTTGCCACAATCGTGAAATTAAAGTTCATCACTGAATGATTTTAACATGCTCTAGATATTTTATCCGTCTGTCTGTCCGTTCCCAAAATAACTACAAGCCTTAAGAGTATTCAGTGAAGAGATGATGTCACATGATGAAGAGGGATTTGAACATCCTCCTTCAACAGCTGATGAGTGAAACAGATGTTGGTGATGCAGAAACCAGCCACAGGCCTTACGTCACTGAAAAGGACACAATACAATGCTCTCTATGTCCAGTCTGAGGAGGGTCATGGGACTGTCTGCAAGGAGCAAGAGATGTGAATTAACGTCCTATTTGTGCAGATCACTGACCTCCAGATGGTCCTGCTGCAACGGTTTTTTTTAGTAAACTACAGACACTAATATCTAAAACTAGTCCCACCGTAAGACCAACAGGACACTATGAATGTGTCAGTTCAAATATATGACACTAAGCTGAATTCAAATATATCAGTAAGTGCTGCAAGGGGACTTTTATTGGCCATGATGCTCAAGTAGGTCCAGGAGAGCAGTGTCACATAATTAATTTCACACATTCTCCTCATGCTCATACAAAAACTGCTATTTTTTTATATGTTTATATTTTTTATATGGTTTCGTGTCTATATAGATAGATATAGATCTGTTGGTAATACATAACCATGTAATTGTAAAGGTGATCTTAACAATAAGGCAGCATGGTGATGCCGTGGTTAGAAGGTCACCGGTTGGATTGGGTGTACCCTGACGTCGACAGTTGGGATCGAACCGATGAATGAGTCTAATGATCAATATAATGTATCTCCAGCTCGGACCCACAGGGTGAAATTCAGTTTGTAGCTCTGTGTCACAGGCAGAACGAGGCAGCATCCAACACACACAACCCGGAAGTAGGATTCTATCCCATCTCTCCATCTTTACTGAAATGAATCCGCAACAAAAGTCAGTGGTTCTGGTCAATTCTTTGTGGAACGAATCAGTAGTTTAGCTAACAGACACTCAGAGAGCTGTAAACGACCGAGTGTTATTCAGCCAGTGATGTATCGACGGTCCCTGGCTGCTGTCGCAGTTTACTGTACGATTCTAACATTCAACAGCTGCGTGACACCGCACACTACTAAACGACTAGTACATTTGTTTTAAAACAACATACACAGACGAACCTGCCCATGTTCAACCACTTGTTCGTTCTGTGCAGACATGTCGTTATCTAAGCAAACTATCGCGATGTCAACAGCGCACGCCAGTCAGGGCAGGTTTGGAACGTCTGGCAGAATGGTCGAGGCAGAGCGCGGCCATTTCCTCACCTGAACGGCTCGGGTGAAGAACAACCCCGCACCGGAGGCGAGCTTCTTCACGTTGAAATCCATCCTCGGCTTGCTCACCGACAACTACGGGGGACACCAGCGACGGATGCTGGCGAGAGACGCAGTCATGTGACTTGGAGCGACTCGCCTCCTGCGTGACGTAGAAACGTCACATCTGACGTAGGCACGACGCACTTGACAGGACACGGGAATCATCTTCATTTTCATGTATTTCCAGTTGCGTATGTACAAACAGAAGTGGATCATGTCGTTGTTGACTTCTGTTGTTTTACTTGTTATTCCATATTTTACGGTTCCACATCATGTTTGAATTGAAAGTGGAAAAAGTTTATTAAAAAAAAGTACAAACAAAACCAATTACACAATTGTACAATAATCAAAAAAAGTAACACGTAAAACCTCAAAGCTTATCTATCTTTGAATTGATCAAAATTAAATGGGAATCCAAAATACAACATAATTACAAGAGAAGATTTTGTAATTATGAGAGCTTTTCTCGTTATTTTGAGAATTCTGTTGCACAAAGACACTAATGAGGACTCCTGGTCAGTATTACTTTCTTTTAATATGGATATTTCATGAAGCAGCTATTTTACAATGTGGAAAAGTGGCATCATATTCCCCGTTTGAAGTCATTTCTGAAGGTGCAGGATCTTTTAAACACATTTGGCCAGTTTTAATGGTTCACAGCAGATACAAAACAACATATTGTCAATTTCCTGTAACTGAGAAGTGAGTGTAATCTGTCCAAATTCTATTTAAAGTATATTTAAACCACATACTTAGCACATCCTTAAACTATGTTTTTGTATAAACCATTTATTGATGAAATCTATCCCTTTGACTAAAGAGGAACACTTTATTAATGATTTACACCCAATACTCTTCTTCAGACTGGTGCTAATCAAAGTAAAATAAAATTACAAAGGATGTATAAATGTACAATTATTAGCAATAAACAAAGGCTGTGATATTCAGAAAGACTCTTAAATCTGGAAATGTCTTTATTCTGCTGCTGGCGTCACATGACGGAAATCACTACCAACACGACTTACAGTGAAAGGCAAGTAAATTACCATCCTTCCTATCCCAGATATGGTTTTCAGTTCTCTTTTCCATCATTACTGAACTTAATTTAGCACTTTACCAAGACAAAGGACAAGCAAGCCGATTAAGGAAAAGTAAATTCCAATGCAATATGAATAAAGCCATGCTTCCCACAATCCAAAGCAGCTTTTAATCTAGTTGAAGATTATACAAATACTTTGATATATGAAAATAAGACAAAACTACCGCATTGGCTGAAAAGTTCACTACTAACACAGACGTCCCAACAGTTTGGGTAGGTTCTTCTGGAGTTCTTCCCCCTAAATGGGGCTGAGTACTGAGACATAACAAAACCACAGCATCAAACGTCACTGGCATTTACTAGTTTAAAATTCAAAGAACTTCCGGTGGCCAAATGAATGCTTCACAACACGGTCCACGTCTGTATGCAGCTGTACAGATGAATGAAGGCATTGACATTTATCACTGCTGTGCATCGCTAGAATCCACTAAGGTCCATGTTCGATCGGGTTAATAAGCCTCAACAGTGTCATTCACGCATTACGGTTTCAGCAAACTCAGGATTTCAGCTTTGTGTCATTAAGAACTGCTGGATGTGGTGCAGCTGGAAACCATAGGTTACGATGTCTAGAACTAAAAACGTACACAGTTTAACACCAAGTGAAACTGCAGTGATCCTGGTGTACCTGCTTTAAAAATACAAAACTAAACACTGGAACTTAAGACGGCACACTGGAGACAGTTGACCCAATCCGTTAAATACAACATACGAGCACACTGCTCCTCATCAACATAACTTAAAACAAACAAAAGGTTACGAAATCTCATAATCTTTCTTGTCCTTTTTGCCTTCCCCCTCAAAGCTGTCGGTTCCGTCGCTGTTGTCGTGGCGACGCTTGCGGCTGTTGCGGATGTTGAAGCGAGGGTTCATCTGCTGCAGAGGATCCATGCCCAAAACTTTATGAATGTGCCGGAATGCCAGCAGCCTCAGTGCAAACTGTGAGACACACAACATTAGAGACAGTGTTTAAAAATACAGGGAACTGTACATGTAGGGATACGGAAAGTTCAGTAATTTGTGTTTGAAGCACAGTGGAGTTTCATGTCTTCATATTACAATCAGCTGAATGGTCAGATAAACATGTATGATGTAGAAATTGTACGTTAAAACAAAAGCACATACTTGGGCACTTGAGGTAATGTCCTCTCTCTGTTGCTCTCCCATCGCCGTCAGGGTGTCCACGGGATTCTTCTCACAAGGATCCATCAGTCCCGGCCCACCTGATGAAACAACACCAATGTGCTCAGGGTCTGTCGACATGTATGTACATATATACAGTATATATACACACACACACACACACACATTCATATATTTAGTTTGCATCATGGACACAACAAAGCAACTCTGCCACACCACGTCATACCATGGTCAAAAAGGGGCAGGAAGAAGAAAGTCGTATGTTCACGACGTCATTTCATAGTCATTACTTGTATAAAGCACAAACAAGTCAAATAATCGATTTGCACAACACTTAACCATCTTCAAAAAACAAAAAAAAATACAAACAACTTTACCTTTTGCAAACAAAAACTGTCAGAAGACAAAAAAAAAAAAAAAGTAGATCTTTTATCCAGCAATTTGATATCCCCTCGTTTTATATTTGCATATTTTATTTTTATATTACAAAACTGTGCTCAGGACAAGAACACGTACTCGGAAAAGTAGGCTGAAACCACAAACCGATGGGACGTAATGTGACGCTGGCACCACACTTGAGCCTTTGAGGCAGAGCTGAATTTAATGCAGCGGTGGCGGTGCTGAATAATGAAATATATCTCAGGGATTTTGATTTAAGATGGATTTCACAGGAAAAAAATAGTGTGTGAGGTTACTCTCACACTTCCTTTCCAGTGCAACTCAGCTCACCACCTCACATCTATCAGGTTCTCCACCTGTTCCCAGAACGAGAGCAGTCTGAATCCTATAAATGATTCTGTGTGCTACAATACACTGTGAGTCAAACTGGTATCGGTGAGTGACAAAATGAAAATGCTCCTTCTGAAAATAACCGTATTTTTTCCCCACTTATATCAGGATGTGAACATTTGCGCAGATGAGGAAGAGAACCCAGAATGTGCTGGACTGTAGGTTTACAAGGTGTATGACCCCATTACACTTTCCCTCAGCACAATCACAGGCAGCTTCAGACACGAGTGATGAGACAGACATGAGGTAACTGAAGACATGCAAGAATGAAGAGACCAGATCTTACCAGAGAGTAAAATCCCAGAGGAAATACATTCGAAGACCCGTCTCAGCGCATCGCCGGGACTGAGGGGGGCTGACGCGCTGCTGATGGCCTTTTCCACCAGCAGCTCCATGGCCTGAGCAAAAGGGGAGGGAGCAAAAGACATGAGCAGCCTGCACACATTCAGGACAGTCACAGCTGTCAACGTCTCACGAAACGGATCAAAACCTAAAGCAAGTGGGTCTCATCGAGTCAAACGTGGTAAACGGGTTTGGACCAGAATCACAGGCCGTCCTTCCTTCAGCCCTGAAGCAGTGATGTGGTTGTGGAAGAGGACTACGATCAGTGCAGTGTGGAATTACACACATGTTCAAACATTGTAGCTGTATCGGTAGAATACTGCAGCCTTGTACACCACTGAAATGGATGGCTGAGGTGTAAATGTTGGGAGGGTGTTTCAGGAAGTTCAGACAACACTCCCCCTGAACCCACAACAGTTCTGAACAACACCTCAGTGTCAACTACATAATCCTTCCCTGAGCTATTTTAATGTGGGTCTGCGGCTGGACCTGAGCTAGAGGGTTGTGAACACTGTCTATTTTTGTGTTCTGGACCTCTGGAGTACATTCCTTTCCTGACAGGAACGTTTTTTTGTGAATTTCTCTGAACCATTTATTTCATTAACATGGAGTCATAGCACATGTTTCCCACATGCAGCGTTGGAGCAGAGACACATAATAAACTTGATTTTGGTTCACTCAATTCCCATCATACTTCAGAAGTCACCAGACAGTAACCAAACAAAGAACTGACGGCGGAGTCCGATGCTCCCGAACAGCGCGTCTCCCTGTTGGCGTAGTTGTTCCGTTCAGACAACGATGGTGCGTCAGTTCAAACCCGTCTGTCCTCAGCAGCAGGATGAGCTTGTTCCTTTGTCAGACGTCTGCTATTGTGCATTGTATTATGTAGCCATTGCGCTCGAAGGACGGCGTCTTTTGGGAAGAGGTAGAAGCCAAATTTAACTGTTGTAGCCACTCAATCTGGTTCAGTTAGTCTGGTGACTTCATTTTTTCATACAGTTGAAGTGTTTGTGCGTTTGTTCCCATTCATTTTACAGCTGTTGTGAATGGAGTAGGAAGTAGACCTTTGCCAATCACTGGCGACATCAGACGGCGTCTCGAAGCTGCCAGCGTTTCTTGGAGACAGTGTTGCTTTCACACTTACCCATCCGGGAAAGGAGGACCACGTAGGGACGCGCTGACAAAGGTCTCGCAGGATTCGAATGATGATAACGCAGGACTGCAGTCCGTTGGCCCTAGCCTTAAGATGCAAAATAGTTAGGATCATGACGACACAAAAGTGACAGGTGAACCGAGAGAAAAATCACTGGTGTCTTCGAGGTCCAAAAACTACTGTGTATAATGGAAGCTGGAGTAGGTTTAGGTTGGTGAGCAGCTGCCATTCCCAGTAGCCTTGTACCTCACAGTTAGTAGGGGAGTTCAGAGTTTGCAAGATGCACAAGGAATGAGGACTTTCCTTGCCATCTTCTAAACAATGACCCCAGGTTCATCCAGGTATCTCACAAACAGGTACTGGAAAGAGTTTACCTGAGAGGAGGGTATGGGGACTGAAAGAGCCCGGGAAATCTGCTTTACTTTGCCTGTGACTTTGCTCAGGAAGCAAAATGACAGGAAACTACTCAAATGTTCCTTTGTCTCTCAATCCCCATTCTACAAATATATGTAGAATAAAAAAAACAATACACATGTTGCACAACTTCGTGCACGTTATTGTGCAGCCTTATGGAATTACATGTGACTACAATGTAGCATGAAGTTATTCAGAAGATGCCGGTCTGAGAAGATTCAGATCAGATTTGCATTTAGTAGATAGAATTGATTATGGCCAGATAGTTGAAGGAGGCATCTTCAAATATTTTTTTTTGGTTCAAATGGGGTTGTTCCTCATTAATATCAAATGAACACCGGATGACTTCAACACAAATAAAGGAATAAACAAATAATGCATCTCATAAGGCTACAATAAGAAAGTAAAATGATGTTCCGAACCTGGAACCACTTAGCGTGGCGCAGAGCAGCCAGAGCGTCAAGGCATTTTTGCCTGTCCAAGACGTCCGCTGGGTCTTTCACCATACCCGAGGTTATATCTAAAAATGGATTTGAAGTGTCAAAACGGTGATGAGGAATGGGTGTTTGACCAGGTCAGTGAGGCTGGCAAAGAACAAACACATTGCCACACATACCAAGTATGTTCACGAGACAACCTACAACTGGTTGTAAGCTGTTTGCCATGTGACATGAGACAACTGGCTGCACACGCCAGCATGTGGACTATCGACGTCTGTGTTTGGAGAGAGGAGATTCTACGTGGGTTCACAGCTGAGAATGTTTGAGCCCATTACTATTTTATCAGGCAAATTGGTTTTCAACTTCAATTTAGCTGATTTCCTGAAGTTTTCTTAAAATATGTAACTAATGGCTACGTAGCAGAAGCAGCTAACAGGAAGTGACCTGATAAAAAAAGCAACAAGGCGATGGTAGGTGTGGCAACATTTTTGGGGTCTGGGAAACCTTGGTCAAAAATCCTTCCGGAGCTGTTGGGCCATACTGAACCTCTGACGGGAGACAGTGGAATTGAAAATTTTGATTTTTTTTTTGTGCGTGTGTTCAAAAACATAAAGGGGTCCTGGACATGTAAACACTATGAATACACACAGTATGCAGCGATGGGTGCTGGAGAACAGAAATACATCAGAACTAGTTGCAAACAAAGGGGTTAGAATTTCCCTGCATGCACACCCAGCATCAGTGGGTTGGAATAAGACCCCAACAGTCATTGTATCGTACAGGTTGTATTCAGGTCCAACCAAATGTTCCTCTGCAGTGCATTCTCACCTCCTCTTTAACAATACTCCCCTAAGAAACAATGGAAATAATTTGACTTCCAAAGAATGTGGCTCATGGTTTGACAGATTTCCATCGTCACTTGAGAAATGTGTCCATTTGAAATACATGTCCCCAATGTCAGTGAAGTGAAAACAATAATTGTCAAAGACTTGGATTGAGGCCATGTCCACACGGACCAAAACCATCTGAACATTTGATCCAAGTGGATCCACTGGAAACGCTTCATTTTGGCTTCTTGATTCAACTGGAGTTGGTTTTTATTGTATACAGACAGTATAAGATGTTCTTTTTACCTGCTGGACAGTTTTGGCTGAGGAAGGATGAAGGCTCAGCAGTCTGTATACAAGAAAAACAAACTACAAAAGGCTGTAGTTCATCTTCCAGGTCTGAAGTTGGCACAGAAATTCACCAAAAACAGAGGAGATGGTGGAGCGGAACTTCCTTGTCTGAACCTGAACAATATGTGATCCGCTCACTTTCAGTTGCTATCGTTTGAAGTCAATGAAGAAAAACACTGAAAACCAGAAAATAACGAAAGATTCAACACGGAGCTATGAGACAGATGCAGAAGATGAAACAATCACGGATTAAAACAAACTGACTCACTGTGTTCTGCTGCTGCAAAAACACACCTCAATGCCAAAAGTATGTGGACTTATGTCCAGATGTGAAGCCGAAGACCTGAAACTAAGCGTTTCCAGCATCCATTTGGAGTAAACAATGGAAAATGTGTCTTTACACAACAAAGCGTCTCCGGGTGGACGTGACCTCAGAATCAAGCAGTGCTGGAGCCAAATTTGAGCCAATCCACTCAGGGGAGCACTTCAGATCAGGACACCCAGCATAGTGAGCTGTTCACTAGAGCACAAACAACAGGTTTGTTTCCTGTGAGAAAAGATCACCTCATTCTTCTTTGCTGTGTAGGATTCTGCTCTACCAAAAGCCAAATGTGGATTTGAGAAGAGGTTGGGCAAACTTCAAAGGGCTTTCTGTCAGATTCAACTTGAGGAACACAACTATTGTTTGTCTTCTGCAAGAAATGTACTGTGTTTCCTTATTTGGTGAAGAACATTTGAAGACAGGATACAGTGGTGCATGTCATCCAATGATATCTAAATATAAACCTGAAACAGAATCCCCTGGAACACAGGAAACAAAACAGAATCTCTCCTGGGAAACTAGACTTAACACAATGCAAACACTGATCATGCGCTGTTGTTGTAAAAAAAAAACCAAACAAACAAACAAAAAAAAAAACGAAAGAAAGCATTTGGGAAGTAAAGAGTTACAGAGCAAGAAGACTCGGAGCAATACTGCTGGCACTCATCACATCCGTCTACAATTTTACGATAGAAGTGATAGCTCCTACTGAAATAGAGCAGCACCTGAAACACGGGGTTTGATTCCCTCAGTGTTCCATTGAAAACTTCTCCTTCTAATGTGGTGAAACAGGCCAGTACTGTAGTAAACATTTCAAAACAACAACGAAAGAGGCATCTGCTACAGGAAATAACACACGGGAGGGCGCCTGGTCTGATTAACAGCCCGATGGAACGGGCTCTGTGCAGTGCCAGCAGAACAGTGCTCTCTAGGGTGCCAGCCCGGATATCGACAGTGACTTCATTAGGAAGTGTCAGAGAGACGAGAGAAGAGGTGCAGTGGAGAGAGCTCTGCTGCGTTTCCAAACCTCCATCCCGACTGGTCTCCTCTCTGATAACAGGCGAAGTCAGAGTGATGGTCACTTGCATCTTTGGCTCTGTGCAGGACGTCAGGATAATGGCTGAGTCCTCCACAGATCCCTTCACCTCGTACTTCTCAGGTGACACAACCTGGGGACACAGGTGGAAGACGCACAAGTGAATTACTGTTTGAGATACAAGGTTCACTCGTTCACCCTTTGACCCTGACGGTGGGACCAGTGACCACTAGCACTGGTATGTTAGGAGTACCGTAATTACTTGACTATTTCAGAAAACGTCAAATTTACTGGAAGTAACTACAAAATGAGAAATAAATTTTCCACTAACTTTAAAGTAAAAAAACAAAACAAAAAAAAAACACATAGTGGCCTGTTGAATTTGGTCATCTAACAGGGAATTTTCTGCTCCGAGATCAGTTATTCTGTGTGTTCTTTGTTTAATTTGGGTGATAGTGAAAGTGAGCGGATCTTGTAAACCGTCGTAACTCCAACAAGATCAGAATCATTTCCTGTTCACTTCTTTTCCATCAAAAATCTCACTTAGGAGAGCTGTTGAGAACAGCCATGTTGCTGTCATTACGGTAATCCCATTCACTCCCATTGCCAGAAGCCGACGTATCATTACCGTAATGACAGCAGCTTGGCTGTGAAGTTTGACTACTCAACTTTCATGAACGTTGTCTCCGCTGATAGCCCAAATAATCACCTAATCACAGTAATCCAAAGTATAAAAGTGTGTAAGTCTCTGTTAAAGGGTTAATCAGTGTTCAGACTGTGTGTGTGAATCTCCTGAAAATATCAACATCATCTACTCATTCAGTACGTCAAATCAGGTTTATTCTAGAATCCATATGTGTGTATTATTGCTTTTAAAAGGAATGAGTGAAAGGATCTTTCCAGCAACGCACAGTGTTGACAGCAGAGATGGATTCCTGTGACATCTGTAACGCTATTACCGCCAGCTGTTTGGGGAGGTGCTCCACAATGCTGCTGAGAAGAGTCTTGGTAGGCTTCTCTGAGCAGAGCAGAACTAGGTTGACATTCTTGTCACCGCGGAGAAGCAGGCCTTTTGCCAGGACGCCCACCCTCATCACTCCCTTCAGGGCTCTACAAGGAACAGAGAAAGGAAAAATGGAAATGGCGCTACAATCAAACATCCTGTAAACTAATTCATCCTAGTGCAGAATAGACAGTGATTGGAAAAAGATTTCCAGTAAATTCCTGATTATATCATGACATTTCATGAAAAACGTGTCCAACTGTGTTCCACTGCACTGATCCTGAACTGCCCATCTCACCTGTCTTTAGGCGCCTCCTTCTTCTCGCTGTCCTCCTCCTTGCCCTGGTCCGTAATGATATCGGACACCAGTTTGAGGGCACGCTCTGTGATGGACACGATCTTCTGGATGGACTGGAGCTCGTCTTCAGAGGGGTAGATGGCAGCATGCTTGGTCATGACATAGCGGTCATCTGAGGAATCCAGTCGACGTGGGGGCTGTGGACGGCAGGTTCAGATCAGTCCGAGAGCGTTTCCAATGACCATGTTGTGCAGGATTATGATGTAACAAGTCCTGTAATGAAATGCACCTCACAAGCAGCTAAGTGATGCAGAAAGAAGCTGTTGGTTTAATCTGACATGTCATTGTACGGGAGGGATTTCACAAAGGTGTGGAAAAAACATCACTTCTGGGTCACGCTACTTGCGTTTGATGAAACAGGGGAAATAAAAATGGAGTGCTCATTATTTGTTTCATTTTTGATTTGAAGAGAAAAAAAATCTTAATTTTGTTAATTTGGGATATATGAAACCGGATATCGAATGTCTTTTTCCTCTGATAATTTCTTTAATTGATTTTAATTTAAAATTGAGATTTTTTCAGAAACCGGTATCACATTAATATGACGGAGTCACGGCACGAGATACTCGATAATTCTGCACAGAACAATGTATCAGAACTCTGTGACTAGTCACGCCAAACTTTTGGGCTTTCAGGTTACAATACAATGACAAGAGTCTTGACTAAAACTACTGATGTTCTCCCTGATGTTGATAAATCGTTGATAAATCTTTGATCCCACAGGCTTACCACCGGGCCCTGGGGCTGAAGACCAGGAATGCCAGGGCGGACTCCAAGCAGCCCAGGAGGACCAGGTGGTCCCTGGGCATATCCCCCGTCAGGCATCCGACGTCGATCATCCCAGTGGTGCTGCTCTTCTTCCATACGTCTCCAGTACATGTCTTCTTCATAACGCCTGAAACAGGGAGAATCAAAGCTGAATTCCTATGCAGAGGCCCCACACACACACACACACACACGCTTCAGTTCTACTGGGGATACCATGGTTACACATGTTCCAGGTGTGATTATCCTCAAAGAAATAATCCTGATTTTCAATTTTTAATATAGAAGGAAACAAGGAAGTTAAAGTTAAATGTTTTTTTTCTTCCACATCAACCATATCCTTTTGTGGAGCCATAGCAGGCTAACATGAACAGACAACCATTCACACCTACGGGCAATTTAGTGACCAATTAACCAAACCATGCTTTTGGAGGTGGGAGGAAGCCCAGGACGTACCTGGAGAGAACCCACACCAATAATTCTTTCCGCCCACCAACAGTCATTGACAGAAAGTGATGTGCGTACCGCATCTCCATTCGCCAGCGCTCCTCTTCCTCTCTTCTTCTCCAGTACTCCTCTTTCTGCATCTGCTTTCGCATTTTCTCTTCTTGAATTTTCCTTGCTCGGATGCTGGGCTTCACCTCCACCTGCAGATCCGGGTTCACCTTTTTCTACAAAATGCATTGGAAAAAAACGTTGGAAAAAAGCGGCCCAAATCCCAAATGGTGTAAGAGGTGTGACGTTTGTATCCAGAATCTAACCTTGTACTGCAGGCGATGCCTCCTTCCTTTCAGATGCATCTCCTTTGCATTTGGATCATTAAAACTGCACTCACACAGCTTGCAATGGAAGCGGATGACTTTGCCTTCATCGTTTCTGACCTAGAAGACGGTACAACGCGTTAATATTCAAACCTGCTTGGTCTGCAGACCACCTGCCAGCGCTGTCATCTTACCTCCTCGACGTAGTCATGGCCGACAGGCTGGACATCGCTCTGCAGAGCAGCCAGGGCCGATGTGGACAAACAATCAGTGGCTTCAGTCTTGACCTCCTGAGCACCAGAAGTGAGCGCTGCAGGCTTAGAAGTGTCCAGTTTGGATTCTTCAGTCTTTCCTGTGGTCTGCAGTTTAGTTCCACCTACGGCAGGAAAGGGACTATGAGCTCATCAGAGACCCCTGACATTGCTTGGACCGCGCTGTGATACATTCCTTTATTATGAAGGCTTAAGATCAGTACCAATAGGACGGCATTTGTGGCTAATAGAAGTAATTTCAGTCAAAAAAGAATGAATCACTTAATTGTGACAAACGTCCAGGCTAGAAGGTAACAGAACTAAAACATCATAACAGCATAAAAATACATAGCATGGCTCCAGTTTCCAACGCTTCATTTTTAAAATATATTTCAATGGTAAATAGGAGCTCATAATTTTGGTGATAACTCAACAACAACAACAACGTCCATGCTGCATTGGTGCTATAGAACATGGTGAGTCTGTGCGGGTGAAAGTCGGGAGCGTTTTTTCTGCGTCTGTCTCGCAGCTCCGTGTTCAATCAATCTCATGGCTGCTTTTCGTTTTTTTTTTCTGGTTGTCAGTGTTATTCTTTGTTTACTTCAAATATTAGCCACTCGAAGTGAGCGGACCTTGTTACCACAGTAACAAGAAGATCGGCATCATTTTCCGTTAAATTTTCATTTGTCAAAAATCCCATTTTGGTTGGTTCTATCTCCTCGACAGCCAAGGAAGTGCTGCTCCACCTATGGAGTATGAACTACACCCTGTCCAGTTGTTTCCTGTGGATCCATTTGGATCAAATATTCTTGATACTGTGCAGAGGAAGACGGAGGAAAAGAAAGCTGAGAAGTGTCACTCTACCTGGTGTGCAGAAGACTGCGCCCATAGGTTCCTGAAAGTTCCTGACAGCCATGCTGCTGTCATTACGGTAATACTATTCGTCAGTGAGTCATTACCTTAATTGGCTGCGTACAGCAACTTCTCAAATTTCAGGAACCGATGGACGTTTTCTCCTTCTAGCTCCTTCTTCATACCACATAGGGCGACTGGGTGACACTTCTCAGCTTTCAGGAACCATTTTCTGATTGGTGGCGATACCGTCGGTGTTACAGGGTTAATGTAATTGTGATTACCCAGCACTGGTAATTGCATCACCAGTGCTGGGAAATAACTTTCCCAGCACTGGTGATGCTTTGACCTGGTCTGCGCCTTGTTTTCACCCACCAACAAAGTTGATCTTGGGTGCGTTCACTTTCCTTCCAGCGACAGCAGAGCTGGCAGCAGACAGGCTGTTGGTGGCCAGGTTCTTGGCACCTGCCACACTGCTGTTGACGATGTTGACAGGTTTCAGGTAGGCGCCGCTGGAGGTGGCAGGGGACGCCGCCGCGCACAGAGAGCTGCTGGAGCTGCTCACGGTGGAGGTGCTGGATTTGCTGGAGGCAGCTGTGGTGGAGGATGACGTCTGAGTGACCATGCTGGGCTCAGTAGAGGGGATGGGTTTACCGAGTTTGGTATGAAGCTTCACAACCTGCAGAGATTCAAGATCACTGTCAACCCAGGTCGACATAACGGAGCAATGTCTATACACATACTAGACAGCCAGGATAAATTATTTTTAATGTCAAACAACAAGTGTGGACTGCAGACCATTCAAGAAAAAGAAAGTTACACTACACAGTCCCAGCTGGACTCTACTCGGTTTGGTTCCAGACTCTTCCATCACAGCTCAGTTCCTGCTCAATGTGAGGTAGCGTGAAACTGCAGTGAAGGCATTTTCTACACGACAACACATGAACCATGTGTCCACGTTTCATAACAGTCATTTGAACCTACGGTGACGAAATGGTTCAGAATTAAGATGCAATGACCGTGACAGTTACAAGCAACAGAACATTTCTAACAAACAGCTGTGTGGACGGAGCGGACGCAAAGGTGTGACTCATTTGGATATTTGAAAAAAAGCTTTGTTTGCCCACAGAGAGGCTTGATTTGGCAGTTTGCTTGTTTCAAAGAACCAGAGGTGCAGTGACAGCGTTCAGTTCCCTTCAGCCACATCTACTGCGTCCAGTCAAGATCAGTCTGATTGACATAGTACTAAGTCAGACCCATACCTTCTGGTGTTTGGCTCCACGAATATGAGCAGCATAAGCATCTGCGCCGGTGCATGACACATCACAAAGTTCACAGCGGAGCTGGTTCTGAGCACTTCGAGCTAACACTCCTCCACTACTGCCACTGCTGCTGTTACTGCTGCTCTGGGAAACCTTCAGCGCTGCTTCCTTCTTCTTGTGCTTCTGGCCCTCCAGATGCTCCTTGTAGGTCTTAAGGGTCCAAATTGGGAGAAGACAGACATTATTGTCACTAAAATAGTTAAGTTTATTAAAACAATCCCATAAACGGGTGGGTGGATTAGCTACACAAAGTCAACCGACCAATTAAACACACTTGATAGCAAGATGTTATTGTTGTTCTGCAACTGACAGAAAGCGACTAGAAAAGCATTTGGGGAGCGCAGACCACTGTCAAGCAGATCGTATCCACCCATCCAGAGCCCTGATGAAACTTGGTGGAATGGGGGATAGTATTCAACAATAACCAGCCAAATATCAAAGGAATCAGACAAACTCTCCCTGATGTATGGTTCATTATGGTTCATGTGTCTTAAATGGGCTTTTCGGTGTTAAAAATGAGAAACTTTGACTGTCAGGTTGAAACAAAAGCAACAACAGTGTTATAGTCATGAGACGCGACCTGCAGCGTGGACGGGACCTACCTGAGGGCCAGCGCAGCTTATCTTACAGACATCACAGTAGTGGATCTGGGGCGGTTTGGGCGGCTGCTTCGGCCTCAGCTGCTTACTCTGGAAGGGAGGTTTCTTGGTGAAAGTGTTACCGGTCCACGCCGCCGATGCTGCTACAGCTGCAACTGCCTGCTTCTGGTGCTGCTGCTGCTGCTGGTAATAGCTGGAGGCTGCTGAGTAAACGGCAGCTTCATAGCCCGAATAGGAGGTTCCTGGAAAACATGATGAGTTCACTGGATTGGGTTTCCTGTACTTTCCCATAGCGAACTAAGCTTCTTTTTGTACAACAACGTTAACGACATTCTCTACAAGAAGAAAACTGAACTTTTTTGGGATGGAAAAATGTTCATGCAGTCCATCATTGCATGCTAAAGTTAGCATCAGAGTAGATCCTAATGCTGTTCAACACATCTGACCGACAGCTGAGCCACAAACTAAGATCATGTCCACACCGAATGTTTTTTTCCTCCATCTTCCTCTGTACACTATCAAGAATATTTGCATCCTAATGGATCCATTGGAAACAACCGGACAGGCTGTAGTTCATACTACTGGTCTGTAGGTGGAGCTGAAATTCACCAAAAAAACGTGAAATTTGTCCAAAACATTATTTTTGGCAGAAAAGAGACGCTCATTTTCAGTTGTTGTCACCTCAAGTAAACGAAAAAAATAAATGAGAACTGGAAAAAAACAAAACTTGGTGGTTGAAATTCAACCGGGAGCTACGAGACAGACAGACATAATGAAATCTATCTCACAAACTTTTAAGACAGATTTACATGCCTGTAAGTTCCAAATGAGCAAATGCAGCAGACACGTGGTACTCGTTTTAGTTACTACTTTTAATAAAGGCCAAACTTTCTGCAAATTTTGGATTTCTTTTGTGAATTACTATTTGTAGATTTCATTTGACACTTTCACCCGGCAAGGATCATTGTAGGACGAGGAATTAAATGTCAGAAGCAGTCCCTCTGGGCTGATGACTGGGCCCATGTGAGAGTTCTTTGCCAACACTTACCAGAGTAGGTAACGGCATTGGTGCTGTAGGTGGGACTCTGGGAGTAAGACGGGACCACAGAGGCGGCAGCAGCAACAGGCTGGACAGTGGAGGTCACTGGGTAGATGGAGAAAGTGGATGTAGCTGGACTGGGAGCCGCTGGCTTTATCACTGTCACCTGACGAGTCTGCTGGCTCTGGGTATAGGATGTCACCCCCTGGCTGTATCCTGGTTTGGGGGCTACAGAAAAAGTATATTCTTTATGTAAGATGATGTTAAATGGTTCGGAGAACAGTGTGATGACTACAGCTGCAACTGGGGAACCACGTTACGCTACCAGAAAATCAACTGAAAGAGTGTCACTGTTAACGTGTTAATTAATAACAGAATAATTCAGTGAACCAAAGGGAAGTGAGCAGGTGCCCATACCTGTTTGGTAATAGGAGTCTGCAACACTAGGTTGTGGCTGTGCAGCAGCCACGGCTGCAGTGGCTGTGGGCTGTTGATAGTACTGTTTACTGTCATAGGCTACTGCTGGAGCTGTGGACCGAACATAGGAGTACGAGTCCTGCAGGGGAAAGACCAAGGCACATTTTTAGTAGATTTTAATTCTTTGTCCAACTCTGACGAAATCAACAAGATGGAAAAAGATGAAAAGCAATCAACAACAACAAAAGGCGCTGCATGCTTCAGAGGAATTTATGTAGCAACTAAGGGTGTGACAAGATCTCGTGTAGCAAGATTAAACTGACAATACTTCTCGTTAAAGTGAAAAGCTGTGTTGAGGGCACAAGAAAAAAAAAGGAATATTGAAAGTGAAATAACAGCAACCGAGTGGCAAAACAAATACAGACAATGTTGAACATGGAGGACATGAAGACATTGCTGCTTAGCTTGTGGATTTTTGACATAGAAAGCATGAGAGAAAAGAGACGGAGCAGGACACGATCGGTGAAAAGGAACTCCGTCTAGCTCTTCTAACAAACATTCTAATGGAATAATAGCAGCTTACCTGGTAGTTCTGTGAGGTGACGGGTGGGGGTGGCGGGGGGACTTCAGGTTGGCGCTGAGTGTAGCCATAGTCCGTGGCAGTGTGGGTTGGCTGGTATCCCCCGTACGCTGCAGCAGTAGCTGCTGCCACTGCCACAGGCGCAGGCCTGGCTACAGCTACAGTCGCTGCAGTGGGAGCGTAGGCTGCTGCCACTGTGTGTGCTGCCACCGGGGCCTGATGAACTGTGTAACTGGCCACTGTGGTGGGATGAGTGTAGGCTACCCCAGCAGCAGGCTGCTGACTGCAGGACGACACAGAACAAAGTACATGGTGAGTTATGTGGCTCTGCTATAGCATCCATGGACCCTGACGGGGACACTCTCAACTATGTGGGATCACTATCTACTGCTATTTCCTCTCGCTCTACCCAGATAAACTATATATTTATTTGTTCAGGAAATCGTCGCCCAGTCCAGACCAATGTAGGGAAGCATCGATCCACATTCTTTCACTTCCAATCCCATCATTTATGTCTTCAGACTACATATGTCATGTTGAAAACAACTTTTTAGAACAAAACATTTTGCTCATTTGCATCTGATTTTTTTTCACGAAGAAGAATAATGTACAGCTCCAAAGGCGTTGGTGAGTGAAGAGGGCAGAATGTGGTAACCAGGGGCTCGTCGTGAATGTAGATGTTTGGAAGAAAACTCTGCATGCCACCCTGAATAATAAATGAAAGCTAATAAAATAGCCAACACTAAAAGAGGCGCATGCTGGCTGACTATGCATCACACAACATGTTTTTTACTTTAGCACTCCATATTCAACAGATGAAGCACAGTTGACACTGTCAGTACCGTTTTACATTCATTTCCATTTCCAGTGCATTATCATATCCACCACAATAATAACTGCCCTTTTCTTAATCCTGGAGTAGAAATGAACGTAATAATGCTAATGTAATTTTCGTTTTAAAACTGTGTGGTTGTTTCACCACAACATATCAGGTCAGAAGAAACACTCCAATAAACATGCCAGTCAGATTAATAAGGACGCTACATTAGCATGCTAATGATAGCATCAGCGTAGAATCTAAGCTGCAGCAGCGGGATTTACTGCTCGACACATCTGACTGACTCAACTTGCACAAAAGCTGAGGTGGCACACTAGCAGCCATCCAGCTGACACAGCAGACACACTGGCTGCCTGTGGACGAGCCCGACGCGCAGCCTGCAATTTTTTTGGTCAACTGGCCTCTTGAGGAGAGATTTGAATTTCTGTGATATTAAGAATATGTAATATTTAGATCTTAGTGTTAAAATGCAGGGTGATGGCTGACTTAATCCGCCAACCACCGTTCTCTTGCTCTATTACGACTAGACACACATGCCAGGTGATTGGTTATGATTAATTGTTAAAGATTCCCATTAGTCTTCACCATGAGAAAAGATTATAATAATTACAAATCAAAATGTGTGAAAACATTCACCAGAATTTATAATAAAATATAAAATAAAATCCAAACCAAAACATGGTAACAATATTTGCTACTAGCACCAAATCTGTAACCACTTATGAACAATCAGCAACAATTTATAAGGACTAAAGTTATAAAGACTCAAGTTTTATACCATCCTGATATCTTTTCAATTGCAGCTATTTTTATAATGGTTTCAGTTGATAGTTGCACTTAGATAGCTTTGATTTAGTGTCTGTAATAGAGATGAGATTAATTATCTCATCTCTATTACAGACACTATGATGTCAGCCTGTTATTCCACAAAAATCAAAAACATGATAACATTGCGCTCTATGTTTCTGTGCAGTCCGCTCATTGTCGAGATTACAGATAAATGACAGATCGATCTATTTACTCAACACACAACACACGTTATATCACGTGAGTAAAGGCTGCTGACATCACACACACAGATAGATGTCTTTAACTTATACTGGCCGGGGGCCTAAAAGAACAGTACCTCAATTATATGCTGTGAGCACTCATACTTCTGTCCGTCTGTCTGTCTGCTTAGTTTTTCTGGTGTTTTATCTGTATTTTTCTTTCAAGCCATAGCATGTTGTTGTTCATTGCTTATTTGGGGGTAAAGGTTGAAATGAACAAAACGTTGCAGCAATAAATTCTGGTTTCTGGAAGTTGGTGAGGGTGCGGGTGAATGTTTTTTCTAATTAAAACCCATTCCTGTTATACCAAGGCACAAAAACCTACTGCGCTTTGAAAAAAAGAAATAAAACCGACCAGATGAAGTGCTAATTACTCTAATATTTAGCACTTAAAATAGTATTTCTAATCGTTTTAAGGTCTTTTAACCGTCTTTTAGGTCAATTTTAGTTTATTAGTTTTACAATCTAAATTGTTCAATAGTTACTTTGACAAAGGCAGAGCTGAGAAGCAGAGCGACAGGGCCCAGTGGGTAAAGGAGAGCAGAACTTTCCTTCACTGCAACTGGTCATCTGAATGCGTAAATATATAGATTTACCATTAAACGCTAAACACTGCTAAACCGCTAAAAACATGAGATGACTATTGGTGTCACCAAACCATGATGTATTTGTTATGATTCAAATTCCATCTTCACAGTCACATGTGATTTGTTGGCTGGTTGTTGAAAATCAGAGGGACACATACACCATAACTATGATTATATATTGACCCTCCTACACACTGGACTACAGTGATGGCTTCCAAGAGACAGAAACTGAATCCTCAATATCACAAACCCTAACGCAAACATGGAGTGTGGCTGGCTCTCTGCTCATTTTCTCTCTCTGTTATACTTTCCAAAACAGAGAAAACAGCCAGCGGAATCCCCAGAGCCAGCAGAAGCAGCCTCCTGCTCCGTACCCTCGCCTGCCACCATCAACTGCAGCGGGGGGAGAGCTGCCCCTCCCCCCGCTGGAACAATGACGTTCCAGACGATGACTGACATGGTGCAGAAAACACAACCTCCCGTTAGGGCTCAATAATTAAATGTGCAGTGTTTTGGGTCGAAGACACATGAACGGAGGTGTCGTACCTGTACTGGGCGGCAGCGCCATGGGTAAATCCGAAGTAGTTGCCGGTAGCCATTTTGGCATCTTCACCAAGCCGGCTGGGCACTGCGGAGAACGGACAGAACACGGAGCTAGCTGTTAGCAGCAGGCTAACGGGACACATTCACACACCGCTGGCCACTGACGCCATTTTCCACTTTGTTTCTACGTGTACCTAATATTTGCTACAATGTGCAATCATACTCGCAATGTAAATACTTACAGTAGGTGAAGGATACAACTGGACATATGGGAATCATTGGTTTTAGATGTTCTTCCGAAGCCCGAGGAGATCAGCGTATTTATCTTTCATGTCGTATCCGGAAATGCCTCCCTTGCGCATGCGCAGTGCATGATTGCCGTGGACGGATGTTTTCTCATGCAAATAAATGTATGTATTTTCATCAAAAATACCAAACAAATGAATTATAAGGGAATCACTAGAACCTAAGTCATATTAAAAAAAAAAACCCAGACAAAGAAGTCTACATTTATAGCCATTATAAAACTTACAGTTTGTAATTCAAATTTAATTGACATTTATATGTATATTATATAAAATATTCGAGAATTTCCATCCATTTACTCCCTTGGCCATATTCCTGTTTCCTTTATATGCGTAAAGCTATCAGCATATTTCACTGGATAAGAGAAACATACAAGCACGTTGAATTTTTTTCTATTAATTTAACTCAAACAGTGAAACCTTCATATTTTAGATTCATTCAAAGTTGAAACATAAATATTGAAACATATATATATATATATATATATATATATATATATATATATATATATATATATATATATATATATATATATATATATATATATATATATATATATATATATATATATATATAACACACATACACACACACACACACACACACACACACACACAGATTTAAGGTATTAAACTACAAATTATAGTATTAAACTACATCATTACAACTCCAACCTGACACTAAAGATACAGATACAGGTTTTTTAGAGCTGTAAACTTCAGCTGTACTGTACTTAAAATTGAGCGCCGTACTGCAATCAGCCACAGGGGGGCGGGCACCATATTTTATGGGTTTCTTTTTATTATTTTTAATCACCGTGTTTAGGTTTTCTGGCTCTGTGATTTTCTTTGTTTCCTTCAATTAATAGCGACAGAAAGTGAGCACATCTTCATTAATAATGGCGCTATAATTCTACCTTGCGCCTTGGTTGACTTCTGTCTGTTGTGTGCTTATTTTATGTCTCTCTTGTTCTTTCCCACTTAATGGAATGATTAAATGTAGTTAGTATATTTATCAAGTTAGTTCCTGATTTATTGCACTATTTATATTACAGTTAGTACTGGTTTAATTTACGCACTATTTGTACTTTTTTACCGTTTACACCGTGTGTTGAGGGGTCTGTAATTTTATCTGTACTGTATATCACGCATATACAGTATATTTGACAATAAAATTGACTTTGACTTTCAAATGTCTCATCAAAGCTATTAAAGCACTCGATTTATGTGGAACATATTGAGTATTCTTATAATATATGTATTTCAGTCCGTCTCGTGACTTATTTGTGAGTTTTGTTTTCTATATTGATTGTTGGGTTGTTTGTTTTTAACTATGAAGATTTTATATCTTGCTTTTGCACACATGATAGTTTCAATAAAGCTGTTTGGGTGGGGGTCCGTCCATCGTATATCGTTCTGTCACGTATGCGGTGTACAAATTTGGCAGCAATAAATATCAGGCTCATGAGCTCTACCGTAACTAGAGGTCAGATTTTCGAAACAGAAGAAACTTTTTTGTTTGTTTGTTTGTTTTCTGTGTTAATAAGCAATCAGCTACATATTTCCAAACGGTAAAGCCCTTTCAAACAAATTAGACAAATGATGTTGAATTTACAATTCGTGCAGTGAAAACAACAACATCGCCGTCATGGCCGCTCTCGGCTCCCATAGGTGATACACACGAGTGTTCGGTGTCAGCTCAGGTTTCGCTGTTGTGAAGGTGCGCGGTGGGGGGGGCGGAGTTCTACAGGTTAATCCTGTACGACCTGCGGAGGAACACACACCTGCGGGGAGGGTTCTTTGTCTTCAGGTGCGACTACCTGACGTTATCTGCGTTTAATTTACACGACTCAACGAAAAAGGTCGGTAAGTCTGAACACTATAAATGTTTTGTTTTGTTTTGTTTTTTTTGTAGGAAATAATGGGACAGGGGATGTTGAATGGATCATAGAGCGTTTTCCTGCGTTCCTCCTTCTACAGCTGGTCCCCAGCTGGAAACATCACCCTCTACTCATTTCTCTAACAGGAAACTGTTCGAGATCATATTTTCTCTTTAGCTCATTGAAATGTAAAACATTTCTGTTTTAGTCTTACAGTTAAACATTTCATCAATATTTCTTTGCTATTGTTATTTCATAGACATGATTTGTTTTTCCTAATTTATTTTATGATGTTTTTCGTGTTGGAAAACAGTGTCTGATCTGTTGCCAGTATTGTCTTTGTTTCACCACAAACAAAGCTAACAGCAGCAGTGGGACTCTTTATCTGCCTTTGCTTTGACTGATCAGCTGAACGGGAGTTCAGGGGAAATATTTGTACATGCTTCAAGTGACTTTAAGAAGACTATCAATCATCAATCAAGTTCCCTGTTTGTTAAATCCCTTGATGCTTCCATTTTGTTGCTGAACCTGTCAGAAGGTTCCATATTCATTCCACATATTTACTGTCGGTGGTACTTTACCGTTGGTTTAAAGTGGCAACAGCTTCATGCTTCTGGACACTCAGTGACTGTGTGATCTTGTTGCAGGTTGCTGTCAGGATGCCGGCTGGTAAACACACCCACAGCGGCAGCAAACAGTGAGTTTCATTCATCCTTCGCTCGTATTCTGGTGTCTCATCAACACATTTACCTGGTTTGAGTTGGTATGAATGAATGAATGGAGGAAGAACTCCCAACAACACCAAAAAGAACTATTCCACCGCCAGTTGAAGGTCTTAAAGTTCTCAGGTGAACTCTTGAGCGCTTTATGGATTTAAAAAAAATCACACACACACGTGGGAAAAAAGTGCACAGAAAATGTTTCTGACTATGGTGTTGTCTGCGTTAAAACATGACAATCTGGTCGCAGGACTTTTACCGTTGAAAGACAACAGGCTCTGTGCACTAGCTTCTTGACCTACTGCGATTTTGTCCAGTGATTGGCAAAGGACTACTACTCCAGTCACAACAGTGGTAAAATGAACAAAACCAAATACATGAGTGCTTCAGCTGTATGAAAAAATGACTACATATAACGTGAGGAATGTTGTTAAGTTCCAGAAAACGGTGGGTGCATCTAATGACTTTTGTTGTGTGACACTTTGTACTGGGTGAAAGCGCAATGACAGTAAAATTAACTTCCAACTCTTTCCAAAAGACGCTGTCCTTCGAGTACAATGGCTACACAAAATATGAAGGACAGAGTTTATAGTTCCTCCTTGGCAGGTGAAGGTGTGTAGATTTCTACCAGGTTTGTTGATGGGAGGAAGTCTTCGGCAGTTATTCATAGAAATTATTTGTAGTTGTAGCTGCAGGTTGTTTGGTCTTTCCTCTTCACTCTTTGCTAGTAATAGGTATAATTTGCCAGCACTGACTGATTTCACTGTGGAAAAGGAAACTCAAATATAGTTTAACTTTCCTCAAACAGCTATGGTTTGGAGAAGAAAATGTAATTGACCCATATGTGCACCACAAATCAGTCATGGAGATTTGTATTGATTACACTGGGCAAAGACTAAATATAAATATTGATTGATTTATCAGTTACTCAGTCTTTTCCTGTTTGAATCCATCAGTTTGACATCAAATGCTGAAGCTTTGTTTCCCCCTTCCTTTTCATTCGTTAAGGTTCCATGACAATTCCTGATGTCCAGAAACATTCCCAAACACATTATATACCAAAAATCAACGGTGTCAATATACATTTAAATTAGATTTAATTTAATTATATAAATTAAATAACATTTTTCCAAAGAAATGAATTATAATGTGGTTGAACACCCAATCCCACAATCTAACACGGTATTGGCAGTGACACTAATGCCACTGAACCTCTCTTCTGTCTGTGGTCATTCTGTGTTGCAGCCACAGCAGCAGATACAAGCACAGTGAGCCCATGTCCTTCTCCTACTACCCAGGAGATAAGATGCTCCACTTCTACCGCTGGACTTCACCCCCGGGTGTGATGAAGATCATGTGTATCATCATCATCATCATGTGTGTGGCGGTGTTTGCCTGCGTGGCTTCCACCCTAGCCTGGGACTACGACATGAGCCTCATGGGTATGGGCGGTGGCGCCGGCCTGATGCCAGGTTATGGCTCGTACGGAAGCTCCTCCTATGGCGGCTCGTACGGCGGCTCCTATGGCGGCTCCTATGGCGGCGGTTCATATGGCGGTGGCATGGGTGGTTCCTATGGCTACGGAGGAGGAACACAAATGGACCCCAAAGCTGGAAAAGGCTTCATCATCGCTATTGCTGCCATCACTTTCATCGCTGTGTTGATCATTTTTGTGTTAGTGGTGTCCAGACAAAATGCCTCCCACTCACCAAAGTTCTACCTGGCCGCAATCGTCATTTGTGCCATTTTGGCCTTTCTGATGCTCATTGCCACCATCGTGTACCTGGTGGCAGTGAACCCAACGGCCCAGTCCACAGGGTCCATCTACTATAACCAGATCCGCCAGCTGTGTGCCCAGTACCAGAACCAGAACCAAGCCCAGGGCATCTTCATCAACCAGTACCTCTACCATTACTGCGTGGTGGAGCCCCAGGAGGTATGATCGGCTCATCCGTGACACGTTCTGTCCGATCATCCCAGTTCGCCAGAGTTTGAATTTTTCCTTTTCTACTTCAGTTCCATTGTCTTTTGTTCCTCGTCCTGCTCTCCGTCACACACAGCAAGCAATTTGTAAATGCACATTCAACGTTTTGTATGCAGATATTTTTCTCATGCATGTGTGAATCCGTGTGTGTTTATTTTTTGTGCTTCCCTGTGCATTCATTCAGTTTGGAACTGATCTACCTCCATAGGAGAAAGAGAACTGCTCTGTAGGTTTGCTCAGGAGAAAAAAATGTAATTGTCCTTTAAAAACTGAACTGAGCAACATTTTTCCAATATCTGTAAATTAATGATAGTAAGCTTCACATTTTTAAGAATACGTTATTTGTTAATGAAGTTACATGTGGATTTAACCCTCATCCGAAATAATCGAAAAGTTCTTGCTTTGTTTTTCCAAGAAGATTTTATTGCGCGTAAATCCAAGCTGTGTAGCAGATGTAAGTTTCCCAAATGCCCTGTCCATGATGATGGATGTAATTTCAGCCTGCTGACAGTGAATCTCCCCACTCCTGCAGGCGATAGCCATCGTCCTGGGTTTCCTGGTGTGCGTGGGCCTCATCATCCTGCTGGTGTTTGCCGTCAAGACTCGGTCCTCGATCAGGCGCTGGGGACGAGAGCGTA
Organism: Aeoliscus strigatus; assembly: GCA_901007665.1. Classification (NCBI taxonomy): domain Eukaryota; kingdom Metazoa; phylum Chordata; class Actinopteri; order Syngnathiformes; family Centriscidae; genus Aeoliscus; species Aeoliscus strigatus. The sequence continues at coordinate 41,786 of CAAKHB010007251.1, read as the reverse complement.
TTCTCTGGGAGGAAGTGAAGGTTGTGAATGATGGGCTTCACCAAAGCGTCGGAGAGTGGGTGAGTTAGTTTTAGGACGTGTTTTCTTGAAGAGGAAAAGGTTTTATCAGTTGAATGAAGAGGAGCGCCTGCTCACTTAGACAGCTGGTTTACCTTTAGTTGGTAACTTGAAGTACAAAATCCTTCGTTTAATTGGGTCTGCCGCTGGACCTGTCAGGGTCCACGGGCCACAGGTTGACAAACCTCCGCCATCTGATTTCACACAGGTCACATGGAGACTGAAACACCTACGTTTGTAGGTGAAAGTCTTTCCGAGCTGGAGGGCTGTGAAAACGGGACCTCTGGAATCCATTCATTTCCTATGAGGGGAAAATTTGTTGTTGTTTGCGATTTTCTCAGAAACTGGTGGATTAACGTTGGGATGAAAAAACGTGAAAAAACATAATGATGTGTGCGACCAAACTGTTGATAATCTGAAGCTGCTTGTCAATCGACTGGCAACATCCTTTCTCTGGTTTTCCAATAAAGATGCACAGCTGGTCTGAATTAAAACAATCTGTCCAAACATGAACATACCACAGTTCCAAAAATATGAAATAATACAGAGCAAAAACTGATCTTCACGTTTTATTGTTGTACCGTATGCTTCAAATTATGACTGAGTCACCCAGCAATTCTCTGCATTTCTGTCCATAATTCATGTTAGTGAAGTTAAGGTCATATGACTGTGCTAAAGCCCATGGCATGCACCCCCCACTGACATAATGTGTCAAACAATGCCAAACTATGAACACCAATGATGACACCAATAAACATAGAATGAAAAAAAAGTCTCACCATTCAAATGTAATAAAGACGTAGAAATATCTCACCATTGAAGCGTAGTAACACCACTAAACATGAAAAGAAAGAAAATGTCTCATCGTTGAAGCGTATACCTCTTCATAATAGTACTGACGCCGTGGGTTTTGTGTATATATATTTTTTTAATTGACAAATATTGTTGCAGTTCTTGAGATTCTCATGAAGTGCATTCAACAGTTGAGCAGCTGAAGGACACAGATGTTGAAGTGTTGTACATGCAAATACCTATTTAAAGTTAAATTTCCTCTGGCTAAACTCACTTTCTAAATGAAATAGATGTTGCAACTTTTTATGGCCGTTTTTTGTTTTTTTTTTTAACTTTTTTAAAAACGTTTTTAACTTAAACAAAATGAACCGTGTTTTCCGCTCCATGTTTATCTCCGTCATTCAGTGATGAAATTTCTAACATGGAGCGTCTGGCGCGTTTCAGCGCTGCAGTGGAATGACTGCAGTGGAAATGCAAGTAAAAAGCAAATGAATGGCACAGCAGCATAGTTGTGATTCCAGGTGTGTTCACCATGGTCAGGCAGCATTCTGTCACTTCAGCCACTGTCATGCCTGAGAAACCGTCTCCTGATGATACCAGTGAAGGTATCGGTGCCATGTAAGCATGCAGAGAGATGTGGTAGAACAGGTTTGTTCTGCTGAGCTGCTCTCACAGCCAGTGTTTACCCTACGAAGGACCAGAAAAAGTAGGACAAGTCTCAGGCTAGTAAACTGAAACTAAATCCTTCAAGAACTACTGAGGTTTTGTTTGGAAGAATCTGTTCAAAATACTTTTATTAGGCAGAAATATACATCATATATGATAAGAAACCTGAATTATAGAGCACTTTTTTGAATGTATTTACATGTAACGTGCTTTCAACAAGAGCATAAAAACCACAGAAGACAGGAAGAAAGGCGGGAAATTAAGACAATATGAAAACAAACAAACAAAATGCTGCAAAGGTGACGGGGAACAGGGATTAGGGGGATGTTGGCATCACACTGAGAAATTAGAAACACCTGGGACACAATGGGAGGAAGTGAAAAGATGGAAAACAGCTAATTAAAACGAGTAAATAGCATGAAAAAGAAAAAAAATATATTTTAATCTCTGAAGGGAAATGGAAATGTTTCATACAGAAGGAAGGAATAGGAACCGATACTGATCTGAGTCCTATGAACATTCTGAACAGTGTCAGGGGAGGATGTGTGTGTGTGTGTACACATACATACATGCAGGTACATCAAAATTAGAATATCATGGAAAAGTTTATTATTTTCCAGTAATTCAACTCAAACAGTGAAACTATCATATATTTTCGGTATGGAACTAAAATGCTTAAGCTTTTTTTGTTTTAACTGGGGTAAATCTGTCATACAGCTCATGGGGGGGCAACATCTGACACACAACATTGTAATATGTATTACAGATAAATATGAAGAGATACAGAGTTCAGAGCTTTCTTGACAAAAACTAGTTTTCCATAATTTTTAGAGGTGTATGTGTGTGTGTGTGTGTGTGTATGTGTAAATATATACGAACCAGGATAAAATAAGGATCCATACAGTGGTGGAGAATCTTACAGCAGTGCTGTGTTTCCTGCGTCAGTGTATCTCACACATCATGGTCCAATGTGATGTCAGCGGGCGGGTACGACTTCCTGTATGCGTCCTTGATGCAGCAGAGCATCTCCGGCTGAAGATGCTCTGAGCTGAACATGTTGTCTCTTGTTTCAGGTCACCAATGTGTCAGGTGAGCCAGAGGTGCTGGTGAATGACTACAATGATAAAGTTGGAGGGTCCAGGGACTATCTGGACCAGCTGGACCAGGGCAAGTCTCTTTACCTGCCAGGGTAGGTCACTGTCAAAGTATGTACATGCTGCAATAATGTTTTAGACATCATAAAAATAGCAATTATTATCATTTTTAATTCTCAGAAAATATATAACAGGAATGTTCTTTTGTCATGAGTCACAACGTCACACAAAAAAACATTAAAGAACTGCCTGCTTACACTCACATTCCACCTTCTGCTCATTAAAAACATGTGACTCTGTAGCACCTCTGAAGTCAGCAGCTCTGTGGATGGCCTGAAAGCCCGACCGAGGGAATACGATGAGGCAGAGTCAGGAGATGACTTGGAAGAGGAGGACTTCAGTGGGTGAGTACTTCACTACACTGAAAGGCCTAATTGGATATGTCTATGTCTACTTTATTGACTTGACCTTGTGTATACTGCACAAACATTGTATTGTTTGCCTGCTGAGCATTTTTTTTACTTCTGCTTTTGCTAGAGATCAAAGTTATACAAATCCTACTGCAAAATTTTGAAAAACACAAACGGAACGTTTGATCCAGACAATCTAGACAACACATTTTCAAAATTTTATCCGATCAGTTTACCTTTGACCAGCTGGTCCCCGTTGATGATGATAGGCAGCATTAGAATTTTCTGAGATACTGAGCTTTGTTTTTTCACTTTCTGTAAGTTATAATCATCAAAATGAAGAGAAATACACCTGAAATAAAATTGTCTGTTGATTAATCTATATATGAAGGTGGGTTATTGAAATGATTTGCTGAAAAAATGTCAAGCTTTTGATGATACTCTAATTTACTGAGATGCACCTGTATGTCCTGTGGAGCCCGCTGACTTTGACGTTTGCGTCCCTCCGTAGTTTGCTTCCCTCCATTGTGGATGAGCAGCAGCGCCTCAACTACAAGCGAGAGTTTGACAGAGATCACCAGGAATACAAGAGACTGCAGGCTGAGCTGGACAGCGTGAACCAGAACCTGGCTGAGCTGAGCAGAGACCTGGACAGATACCCTGCGGACACGTCGCAGTTCTTGGTGAATAACAGCAATCCCACATCAGTAGCATTTATACCACGGGCTGGACGAACACTCTTTTCTGATTGGCGTTTAAACTTTTTAATGCAGTTTAACTTCAATCAATATGTAATAATATGATATTATTATTTCATAATAGTTGTATTGGCCTTTCATAATTGATGCAAAACGCTGTTTATCGCTCTTCGTCATTGGTGTCATGGCTAAAGTGCTGTCTGTCCCCTCGTCTCCCCTGGACATAGCATATTGAGATGAGGAGGAGGAGCCTTAAGTCCAGTCCGGACCAAGGATTCCAAGTGCAACTACTTGCAATGAGCAGCTACGTGCATCCACATGTAACTGTCAAACAGTTCACACTGAGGCACCAATTTGTGGCATTTCTCTGTGATTTTCTAAGCATAGCATTTCACGCTACTGTACTGAAGACACGTTTGCGCTTGAAAAGGACTTATCAGCGTCCTCCTTGTCCTCTGTTCAAAAGACTTTTGCAGTGTTCACATTGCACAAGTTAAGCATTTTTGTTAGCATTGTTAGCAGTTGGATATGTCTCATATGTTTGCATGTTTGTTAGCATGTTTGTAGCTGGATATGTCATAGCCTTTAGTGCGTACGTGCTGCCAGCTTGCAGCTGATTGGTCAAAATGTTCACAACAGTTTGAACCATTATCAGCAACTGAACAGGTGGAATCCTCTGGAACTTCTAGTTGCTACGACCGTCAAAGACAAAGATACAGACCTCATCGACCTCACGAAAACATCCTGAAATGTCATTTTCCCTGCGTTGATTGATTTTCTGTTTTTGGATGTCTAAAACTTGAGTAAATGATTGTATAACTGCTTTGACCTCACATTTCATTTCAGAGTGTCATGGATGAATATACAAGACTGAAGAATGCCAAGAAGGTATTGTTATGTTTTTGTGTATTATGAGTAACACAGCAGTAGTTTATGAATCAAACATTGTTGACTTGCTCTTTTCCTTTGTAGTCCACAGACTATCTCATCAAGAAAAGACGTTGTAAATATCTCAGGTCCAAACTGTCCCACATCAAGAGGAAGATCAGCGAGTATGACCGGCGACCTTGAGTCTATCAATGTCTTGAGTTTTATTGTCTTTGTATAAGAGAGAGTCAGTCAACAGATGTTTTATTTTCATCCTCACCAAAAGTGGGCGTTTTTGTCTTTGTTTTTTTGCCATTGGAACCATGGCAGGTTTGCCACACTTGAATTAATGAGTAGTCAGTGTGAGGAATGTTTCTGCCATAATGGATCAACTTTTCTTTACTTGTGATTGTAAGTTCTCACCTTTTTACTGGTTTATATATACATTTTAACCCAAGTGTAATTAAATTAACAATAGTGGCTTTGTCACTTGTATGTCCACATTAATCTAAGCTGCATTTTAATCAAAACCAATTCTTTATTTTTAAACTCATTGTTTTTACAGTGATTTTTCCATTGATTTAAACTGTTTGAACGGTTTTCTGTATATTTTGTTGTGCACAGTTGTTGAACTTGTATAATACACATTGTGGATAAAGCAGGGATGTTACCTTATATTAAAATGTATTCACAAGCTTTTATTTCTGTTATGAGATGTAAGTTATGGTAAGGATGCTCTTATTTTGGTGCAGCAGTGTGTACAAGTAATTATTAGTGTGAACTGAGTAGTAAAAACAAAGAATTGGGCCTTAAAGCTCAAATGTTTCCATGTTTCAAAGGTCGGGCGGATAATTATATATATATATATATGTGTAAAGATTGAGTAGCTTCAACAAGATATTGCACAATCGCTTTTAGGGAGAAGAGGGTAACAGACACATTTGTAATTGTGTCTTGCCGATTTCGTTACAATTTCAGAGGTGCACCTCGCGGTTTCCGTGCATGCAAGCAAAAACTGCAACACATACAGCTTTCAGCCTTTCATGGTTAGAATCCGGACAAAAATCTCCACTATGATATGAATTTGAATGCCATTTGAGCAAAAAAACTGAGCCCAGGTAGGGGTGATTTTGGGTGTCAGTAACACAATATATCACTTTCAGGTCATCTCTCACACAAAAATGGTCTTCCAATTCACATGGTCTGTTATACATGAAAGTCAGCAAATGAAAGTCAGCAAACGAATCGTTGGCCTTCATTGTAGAAGATTTATAAGCAATTTTATTCTGGAAAACTTTGGTTGGTGATCAAGGTGGCAACAAAACATTGCCTTTCCTGTAAATTATTCACAAGGAAAGCCAGCAATTAATTTGATATTAATCTCTTTATTCTGATAGTTCCCTCAGGAAGTATTCAATTCTCTTCTGGTCGCTGTACACATCATTGACACCGACTGTCGCAGCGCAGACACACAAAGAACAGAGGAGACTCATACCCTGAATCCACCACGTTTTTTATCCAGCGGTACGTGAATGCAACCTTTCACGATGACGTAAGGACGCTCGATGTGCGGAGTTGAAGCTTTACGTGAGTGTTGATGACCAAGAACTGGTTGTTTCTTGTCCACATTAGCAAACTAGGTTACGAAGAACTCATCTGTTGCCTTTCGCAGTTATAAACAGTCTACAGCTGCTCTCTAGGTACCGACAGTGACCGCTGCGAGACAGAAGTAAGTTTAGCCGTTTAGCTTGTCAGCGATGAAAGACACGTACGTGGGGAACGCGCGGTGTGTGCAGGCTGTGTGTTCTATGGACCAACAGATATATGTGTTGTCCACTTTCCGGCTGCTTGTGAACCTGCGTTATCTTCAAAATACATGTGGCGTGCTGGGGTACAACAGTTAGTTCTTCACGGGTTAATGGCGGTTGGCCAACCAGGGTTTAGCCTCATTACCGCCACCTACTGGGATGATGTTGAAGGGTCGAAAACAAAACCTCTGCTTTTCAAGCTCACTTTCTTCTACAAAACGTAGTAATACTTAAAGTTGAAGATATAGTGTTTTACTGAATGAGAGTTTAACAGAGCTCCACAGTCAAGAGAAGAGTTGTGATGTCTAATGTCTGAGGAGGATGCTGTCACCACCTTAGGGAGTGGACTTTATCTATGTATTTATAATAATTACCTCCCCCAAGGAAGATATGTTTTTGCCAGCATTTATCTGTTTGTTTGGTTGATTTTTTTTGTCTGTTATAGAAATAATTAAAGTATTTTAATGAAATGTTCAGTAAATGCTGCTAATGGACCAGGACCAGATGATAACATGTTGGTAGTGTTCTGGAACCATCTGGATCCAGGAATCTGTTGAAGGATTCTTCCTCATTGTCAGATAGGGACATTTTCAGCATCTGTGTCTAGAACTCCACAACAGCACCAGTGGACTGTCTCTGTGTGCCAGTGGTTAGTGTGTCTGTCTGTTAACACAAAGGTCGGGGTTTGGAGCCCACCCAGTTACTCTATAATCTTAGCATGTTGACATCCGTCCAGTAAGTGGATGCAAAGTAATAGCAGAGTTACACATTTTGTATCACAGCCTGCTTCTACCAAATGAAGCATATTTTAATGCAGTTACATTTAAGAATAAAGGCACCCCTCCCCAGAGTTGTAACATCAGATATCACACAGTGGAGTGGGGAATCTTCCAGTTTCCATCCAGCGATCCACTTCATCTGACGTCATCCCAAACGAACTGACTTGTTTTCTTTTTCTTTGTTTGTCCTGTCTAGTTCTTCCACGAGCAGTGTAATGTGACATCACCATGGCCTGGAAATCGAGGACTCGCAGTCTCCAGGTGTTTGACACGGAGCTGAGTGCTGACGCAGTGGAGTGGTGTCCGGTTTCACCGAGTCACAGTATCCTGGCCTGTGGGACCTATCAGCTAGACAGCGGGGTGAGTTACCTCCCACCACTGCGCTGGCACAGCCGGTACCGACACACAAACTAAAACTACTGCTACCATCTACAAGCTCCTGTTGTGTTTGTTTATCTTCTTTTTAAACATATAAAATAGGAAAAAAGATAGGTCCCCTTCAAATGACCAACTAAATTATCTCATTTTTGTTGGTTAAACTATGCAGCTGTTCATACAGACCCTCTGCAAATACAAGAGGACGGCGTGAATCCGCCAATGGAGCCTCAGTGCACAGTGTTTTCTGACATTCAGAATAAATATAAAACACAAACAGTTAAACTATAGGTTGAACCGTTATAGCAGACTCACATGTTAGTTGTAATTTTATTGTATCCAAAATGCTTCAGGTTGAACGATGGC
>CAAKHB010007251.1:0-33854 GCA_901007665.1 Aeoliscus strigatus | reverse complement strand
CTGAAACTCTTCTATCACAAATCACTCCTGACACTTTTCTCCAGCTGTTCCACCCTGCCTGCACCCTATTCTTCACTTCTCTTCCACAGTCTCCACTACTCTGCACTGTTGATCCTAAGTACTTAAACTCCTGCACCTTCACCACCTCTGCTCCCTGTAACCTCACTTTTCCACTGGTCTCCCTTTCATTTATTTATTTACCGACACACAAACTAAAACTACTGCTACCATCTACAAGCTCCTGTTGTGTTTGTTTATCTTCTTTTTAAACATAAAATAGGAAAAAAGATAGGTCCCCTTCAAATGACCAACTAAATTATCTCATTTTTGTTGGTTAAACTACGCAGCTGTTCATACTGACCCTCTGCAAATACAAGAGGACGGCGTGAATCCGCCAATGGAGCCTCAGTGCACAACAACATAGTGCTGTTGGCGATCTGAGTGTTTTCTAACATTCAGAATAAATATAAAACACAAACAGTTAAACTATAGGTTGAACCGTTATAGCAGACTCACATGTTAGTTGTAATTTTATTGTATCCAAAATGCTTCAGGTTGACCGATGGCTGACACTTGTCCATTCTGCTGCAGGAGGGAGGGGAGGAAGGTGGCAGCCCGAGTCGGACCGGTCGTTTGTACCTTTTTGAATTTCAGCGAGAGGGGTTGATCAGTCCACCTCTGTCTGAGCTCCAGCGAATAGATACACCGGCCATACTCGATTTGAAATGGTAAGATTTCTTTTCTGGGGCCACATGACCTCCGTCAAGGACGTTATGTTTTTACCAGCGTTTATCTGTCTGTCTGTCTGTCTGTCTGTTTGCAAAATAACTCCAAATGTTCTAAATGTATTTGAATGAAACGTTCAGTAAATGCTGCTAATGGACCAGGACCAGATGATTAAATGTTGGTAGTGTTCTGGAACCATCTGGATCCAGGAATCTGTTGAAGGATTCTTCCTCATTGTCAGATAGGGACATTTTCATCATCTGTGTCTAGAACTCCACAATAGCAGCAGTGGACTGTCTCTGTGGACCAGTGGTTAGAGGGTCTGTCTGTTAACACAAAGGTCGGGGGTTGGAGCGGGGTTTGTTTTTGTTTTACCACTGAAATGGCATGTTGGACTGTACAACATGGCGATAAAACAGACTGATTGTTTTCCTCCTCTCAGGTGTCACGTACCTGTGTCAGGGAGGACGGTGCTGGGAATGGCAGCTGCCACAGGGGAGCTGCAGCTGTACACACTGTCCTACAGTCAGGTGAGAAATGTCCGTCTGTCTGTTGGGGACACCCGTAGAAACCGTCCAGAGGCATTTCTGCCTTCTTCTGGTTCCAGTCACCACATTTTATCCAGCAAAAACCGGATTGATGCTTCTGTGCTGAACGGACACAGACCCTACGTCGTACCTACACAGTTGTGTGCAAAAGTCTGGGCAACCCTTTAAAAACAGCATAAAATAATATTCATATTTATAGTCTTTATGGTATATGGGGCAATTTTTTTTTAAATTGAACAAAATTAAAAAAAAAAACATCATTTTTGGCGTCCATGGTAGATTTTGAGCTTTGTGTAGGATCATTATCCTTTTGCACATGCCAAAATGATGATGATCTTGATGAATTTATAAAATAAAATGTAACTGTACATTCATGCTGCCTGACAATCTTTTTTTCTCATATACCAGAGACTATGAATGTGAATATTATCTTGTATGTCTTGCATCATGTAGTGTCTGGATTGTGTTTGTTCATTGAAGTCCTTGTGACGCCTGTGAGGGCTGTGGCATGTTGAGGAACAGCTCCTACAAACATAACGCTGAACCGCCGTGGATCAAACCCACACGTGACCATGAAATGTGCGTTTCACTGCGTGTGTCGTCTGCACTCATGCCTGCACTCGGTCTAGTAGGAAGGCGGCAGCAGCCTGCAGCCTCTGAGCGGCGTGGAGGTCGGAGCTGAGCGACTGGCTCTGTCGTTGGACTGGTCCACCGGACGAACGGACAGGTGAGGTCTCCGGGGACTTGTCCTGGAGTGTCCCATATCAACGGGATCTGGCAGCAAGAACTTGTCTTTAATTATCAATGTCACAAATCGAGCCCCTTGTTTGTGACTGTACAGCGACCATGAGCGCCACATTCAATGAACCCGTACGCTTACTGTGGCCGTTTCCCTCTGTCAGCAGCAGCAGCAGCAGCAGCAGCAGCGACGTGCGGGTGGTGTGCAGTGACTCGGCAGGCTGCGTCAGTGTGCTGTCGCTGGCTGAGGGCGCTCTGATGCCGCTGTCTCAGTGGAAGGCCCATGAGTTTGAGGCTTGGATCTCTGCCTTCTCCTACTGGGACACACAGCTGGTTTACTCCGGTAAACACACTTCGATCACATCCACAGAAACAGAATCATATCATTGATAATAATTATGAACTGTTTGATACTTTACAACAAAGGGTATTAAAGACAAAACAAGGTTGAAAGATCAAATTCAAAGGTAAATTATTAACTGTAAATGAAACTGGAGCTCATCCTGAACAAAAAGTATCAATGTTGTCAACGATCAATGAGGCTGTAAACTGTTTTAGTGTTTAAATCACGTTTGTAGGTGAAAGTCTGTCGGACCTCGAGGGCTGTGAACACACTCTGTTTTTGTGTTTTGGACCTCTGGAATCCATTCGTTTCCTCTGACAGGAACATTGGTTATGTAACCATGTATGGAGTTGGGCACCAAACGTCTGGAATTTCACTTCTCAATATGTGACTCCGCTATAGCCGACCCACATAATAAAATGATATTTAGAGAAAAGCCGTATTGCGGAGGTGCAGGCGGGGTCGTGTTTTTGTGCCTTTACAGAAGAAACAAATCACGTATGTTTTGAAAAAGTAGCCAAAAGAGAGGAATGGAGGTTATGGCTGGTGATGATCATCAGCTACAGGAGTGGTTTTCTTTCCCCTTCAGGTGGAGATGACTGTAAACTCAAAGGATGGGATCTGAGGGTTGGTCCATCCAGCCCCACTTTCACCAGTAAAAGGTATTTTGAGTCTGTTAACACCTGTTCACACCGCCAGCCCCAAATCCAGATTGGAAACACATACAGATACATGTCAACACCATCAAAAGGTTCTTTTTTTTCAGAAAATCAATTCAAAAAGTGAAACATCTTTATATGTAGACACTTTCAGCGAATGTAATCCCAACACTCTAATAACAAACATTCTAACTGGACAAAAAGTTCATTAATGGACCACAGTGTGTGTTTGACACAACTGTCTGTACTGTACTGATGTCTATGTTGTTACCTTAGCAACCAGTGCGGACAGGCTTAAGTCCATGTTTTCTCCCGAAGGCACTCAATGGGCGTTTGCAGTATTCATAGTAACCCACATCGGGAACACATCCTGGCTACAGGCAGGTAAATACCCCCCGTGGATGCTGTTGTCACTCACGTCGTCCTGTTTGCCGTCTGCGTCTGACGCTCTGATCTCATCTTCTCTTTCTGCAGCTATGATGAGCAGGTGCTGCTGTGGGATGGCAGGAACATGCAGAAGCCCCTCGGTGCACGTTCCGTGGGCGGCGGCGTGTGGAGGCTGAAGTGGCACCCGACCCATCACCACCTGCTTCTGGCGGCGTGTATGCACAACGACTTCCACGTCCTCCATTGGCAGCCGGCTGCAGGTGGGTGTGGAGCAGGTTGGGTTACACATTCACGTCACGTGCACGTCACGGGCACGCTGCAAAAAGTCACAATCGTACCAAGAGTATTTCTCTTATTTCTCACCAGAATGACTCATCTCTAGTCCTAAAACGTCTCTGCACTTTAAATAAGCTGAACAACTTGTTTTTAGTCATCGAGCAAATTGTCATTGAAATCAACAGAAAATCAGTCAATTGAACAGGAAACAAACTTAAATCAGAATTAGCTTGAGACAAGTGAATATTGTCTATAAACAAGTGATTTTTCAGGTGAAGTGTCTTAGAATTAAGTAAAGACATTTTAACTAGAAATTACACATTATGACCAGAAATAAGACAAATATTCTCATTTGATGTTTGTTAGTCCAACAGTTAGTCAACCTGGAGGCTGTTATCACAGGACTGTTTGCACAATGTTCCACTGCAGTTTGCACAGGATGAGTAAAGCACCATTAGTTACCTCCACCAAGGAGGTCTTTATTGTTAGTGTAGGTAAACTGGACGGTGCAGTCCTCCGTAGGTCCACAGGAATATAAAAGACGCACACAGGAATTAACCAGAACATGTCTGTGGCTGCTGCATCCAGGGGACAGTGAGGAGGCCTGTCCGGTTGTGGCCTCCTACATCCTCCACAATTCTCTGGCCTACGGAGCCGACTGGTCTCGGCTGACCCTGCAGGAACCGGCCTCCCTGTCGCCTCCTCCTCCCGCTCACCCTCCAGAAAGCCCGGCAGGACATCTGAGGATACAGTATGAATATCCCACGGCCACCTTCGACACATCCCTGGAGGACGACGCGGGGCGGTACATCCCCGAAAGCGCCGCAGCGCCGGCCAGCAGCTCCCGCAAAGGCCTGGCTGTCGCCGCGGACGACGCTGCCCTGTCCTGTCTGCTGGCCAGCTGCTCCTTCTATGATCACGTGCTCCACGTGTGGAGATGGGACTGGACGCCTCAGGACGCTCCGTAGAACTCCCTTCTGACTGCTGATGAACGGAACTAAAGCATGACGATCCACCGGACCCCACCGTAGGCGATAGACTCCAACGTGACACGATGTCCGATACGACACGATAACACAACCTTGTCTTTAGTGGAGGTGTATTTAAAATGATGAAGAATGATGGTGTCTCACTCCCCCCCGACCGTCTCCATCATACCTTTTAAAGCACTCGATCGTATTTGGGAAAGCTGCTGACAAACACCTCACGTAGAAGTAGGAGGCCACGATAGTCTGGGTGTGATAATCCTCAAGGAAATAATCCCGAACCACGATTATTTATAATATGAAGGGAAAGAAGGAAAATTGAAATATATATATTTTTAACTTCATATTTTTATGTCAAACATTGCTCAAGCTCTGCGTTTTTTAATCAAGTTTTTGGGCTAAAAATGAATAAAAACCATTATTAAATGTAATTTCAATCGAATTACTAATTGTATTGTATTCTATTGATTCTCACAGATTTAGTGAGAGGATAAATAGAATGGACTAGAACATTTCACCATCACCATCATCCCCTCAACCATGATAAATTATTCTTTTGCCATTCAACTAGTTCAATAACAAAAATGAGACCTATGTTTTTAACACTTATTTTGAAGCAGACAAATGTAGGTAACTGGTTCTATGCTGCACACTGAACAGTTGTAATATATAATTGTCTTCAGAAATATTGTTCATGAATCAAGTAGAGGTCTTTATATTCAATAAATGTACTCGTTCACATTGTAGCAACGTCAAAGTCACTTCACTCTTCAACCAGGTAGAGCTGCACATTTAAACATCCATTGACTTTTTTTTCCTGAATAAACCTACAATCAGTACAAAATCACAGTTTTCCAAACTAAGGGCCACTGGGAGCCCTTGGTGGTTGAAATGATTTTGTTTAAACTATAAAATAATTTACTTTTTCCTTTTTTAATATACTTCCTCTATCAGGCGGCTATAGACATGTGAAATGTATTTCATTTCGGTTTTGCGCTTTTTAGACAGTCCCTGCACACTCGTCTCCCAGCCGGTTTCAGATAGAGACCAGTGTTCTCTCTCCGGTTCCAGTGACAGGTCGTTCCGATGGAAATAACGTAGCTTGTTGTCGACCTCACTATGATACATAAATCCTGTGATCTCACAATTTTTATATAATAATCATAATCTTTTCTCCTAATTACAAGACTTTTTTTCTCACAATTACGATTTTCGTAATTACGAGATTGTATTTTGTAGTTGGTGAATGCACTAAAAGTAAAGTGAAAATGTAGAACGTTGGTTCAGATTCAATCAGGACGAGACCCGACTGAGAGCTGGAGCAAAGACACGTGAATGATTTTTGGACATTCAAACAGATTTGATAGAATTTCTGGTAGATGTCTGGATGTTTTCCTCCAGTCCTAGGAGCAGTCAGTCGTGTTCTGATCACCACCTACAATCCACGTCTGAAAACATGTCTTTGAGTTGTTTAACAGTTTGACCTCCACCACTGTGCGAGAAACAGTTGGCAAGATATCCTTGAATGAATGAATGGATGTTCACATTTTCAGGTTATATCGCCCCCTTTGGGCCAAATAAAGATGTAAACTGACAGTTGTCAACTTTCCAGAAACTCAACAGTAATTGACCTTTTCTTCCCCTTCTTGGCCCAATAAATCCTCATTCTCATTCTCACCCTGTCAGGGCTTCTCGCTCATGTCGAGAGCAAATACCAAGTGAGAATGCTGAATTGCTGAAATGTACGGAAGCGTCCAGCGATCATCTCTTGATATGAGTATTCCATGATACTACACCAGAATCATGCATTTCTATCACTATCCATCCACCTCTGATCTTCATCAGTTACTATATGAACTAATCAAAACGCAGTTCAGTTCACTTTGGCTTTTATTTTCATTCATGAAACCTGTCTTAGATTTTCAGCATTTTAGCAGCGGCACAACGCTGACATGGTGCCGCATCAGCATTTTGTACAAAGTTCGTCAGGTGTCTCTTATTTTCGTGTAACAAAGGGCTCATTCTAACGCACAAAGTTCTTGGGATAAAGTTTGAATAACTTCCCTTCCTGTTTGGGGTCAAATCCGTATTTGTCCAGCTGTTCTTTGCTGAAAGTTCCTTCTTTGAATTCACTCTTGATCTGCGGGGCCACCACCTCAGCGAAGACTCTGTCTGCGGTGAGTGGCGGCTCCGTTCCTCTGGGGGAACGATAGGATACATAGGGTTTGAGCTTGAATCCTTCCAGGTTCGGCACCACAAACTCAGGCACCATTTCCCGGATGGTGATGAACTTCCTGCTGGAGAGCCTCAAGCCTGCTGGCCTTGCACCGCGGCCTTTATTATGAGTCCTTGATCCACGTTTGCTGGTGAATTCTGACATCCGGTCTGCTCCTCTCACTAGACCTCTCAGTAACGTGGACAACACACCCATGGTGGCACAGCCTCCTCGCTCGGGATGCGACCTGGGAAGAGGAAACAAGTAGAGTTGGGACATTTGATGTTACAATACAAACACTGCGTTTGATGCATAAATCTCAATGATCAGGAGATCATGTGAGGTGTCATACGTCACAATGAAACACCGGAGGTTAGGTGATAAGCTCCAGTCATCCCTCTAAAACACTGACGCTGAAATGTATCTCGTTCAAAAAAACTCAATTCGACGTAGTAGCAATAAATGTAGCTGGCCACTAGATGCCGCTAGTGCTGCGGCTCTGTCTTTGAAGGTTCGAAGCTTCGAATCTTTCTTCGGTAAATCGAGACGGATCTTCACAAAGCTTCATCCTCCCGTCTCTAGAAATAAGCAATTGTGAGTCACAAAGAAGCAGATGTGCCAAAGGAGGCATTCTTATATCGGGAGACTGATAAGGAAAGACGAAATTCGATTTTGACGTCGATGAAGAACGCAGTTACTGACAGAAACATTCCATGTGGGTTAGAACACCGCGTTAGCCAACAAAACAAACACGGAATCTGCTAAAATGACTAGTTTTCATCGCATCCCAACACGTACCGGTTGTTTTCTTGCTGCTAAAACATAAAAAGATGCGACTCTACTCACCTTGAGCAAACGCTGCTGCGGAACAAGCGCCCTGACTTTTTGTGTAAAATATTCAGCGATTGGCTTAACGCCGACACCGTCCACCAATCGGAATGAGAGATACTAACACGAAGCCTCAGGGATTTGGGTCAAGTTAGCTGGAGTACAACTCGACTACCGCTCGGTCAATTTTCAAAATAATATCAGAGAAGAGAAATATTTCACGTATACAAGCGACGTGTCTGCACTCTTTGCAACTGAAGAGCATTGCGGCCACATCAACGCTATTGTTTTAATCGCAAGAAAATGTTTGAATTACATGACATAATTGCAATTCTGTTTTATTTTGGTAGGATTAGCGGAATATGATCATTGTTATCAGTGAGAACTTTGTGCAGTATCGCAGTGATATCCACACTTTTCTTGAAGGTATGTGAGGAGAGTGTTTTCACACAATAAGCCGTTTTTTTATTCTAGTGTTCCAGCCATGTATCCTGTTCATTCACACATGTTGTGTAACCTTTCATTTCCTCTGAGTTATTTGTGAACCTGTGTAACGGGCGCAGTGACGTAAACGTTCATGTCATTGACACTTGCTTTTCGCCCGCAACAAATATTCGATCATCGTAAACATTCATTTATCGTATATATTAATATGCATTTCCTATACTGTCATTTGAAAAGCAGTTCGTTTCTAGTAGATAAATGTTGTAAGTCACTGTCAGTTGGCAGTAAACAGTGTCACAGTATGCGCCAGTGTTTGCTTACACACTTTGACTTGTGTCCTACTTTTGGCTTTAGTCTCGTATCTGACCTTTAACCCAGATTTCTGCAACCTTCTGTGACCCCAATCAGCAGCTGGACTCAAAGACATACACACACTCAAATGGTCTTTATTTACAACTGGTGTTTTAAATGTTTTATTACACTTGTGTTTCACTTCTAGATGATCCCTGACTCCACAGAACGGTGTGAACCAGACATGGACGACACCGGTGAAGAGGAGAGCTGCAGTATTTACCCAGTGAGCCACAGCAATACTCATTGCATTTAAAAAAAAAGTTTAATGCATTTTAATCATGGGCGTGTGTTTTTTTTTTTTTTTTTTTAATTGACAATATGAAACTGTGACAATGACAGTAGAGTCAGTTCAGTCATGGTGCTTGGTTTTGTCTCAGGTTTTAATCCATCGTTTATCGTTTAAGGGTATAACAATAATAATAAAAAGCTGATCAACAATTGCTTCTGTACCTAATGTCAATACAGAAAATAACATAACAGACACATTATCTTATTATTTTCCTATAAAAGACCTGGTAGATACATTCAAATTTTCCCATGTATATCAGGGGAAAGTGACTCAGTTACTGTAATCGGTCCGTTACTGAATGGAGAATCTTCCTGTGACTGAAGGTTTGTGATCCCCTTGCAGATGGAGGCTGGACTGTGGAGCTGGGTGAGTGTGGTGAGGACTCAGTTAGGACTGCGTTGATGGCACAAACCAGATCGTCCCTGTGTGTGTGTGTTTGGGGGGGGGCAGTCCTGGGGCTATCAGAGGACTTGGTATATGATCCTTGGTGGAGGTCCTTCAGGCCCCTGATCCAAACTGATGCAGGATGAAAACCTGCTACGATGATAGGGTGTCATGCAGGAGCCGAGGGTTTTTTGTTCTTCACCATCAGTGTCCTTCCAGGTCTGCATCAGCACATTCAATCCAACAAATCTGTCAAAGCAGATGTGTAATTCCCTTTGTCTTGACTAAACATCCTTATCCTGCTTAGAAGACGATTTCCTTCCTTTATCAGTCCACTCCTGCCTGCGCAGGCTATTAATGTCCCCCAGCCGTGTTTCTCAAATCGTCGTTCAAGCGCCCCCTGGTGGTTTGCCACATCCGTGAGCGAAATGTGCTTTTCTGTGGAACATTTAAAAACTTTGCTAAGAATCTCAAACGTTTCTTTGAACTCCCCCCTCCCAGATAACATGGTCAAGCAAACGTTCCTCCGTTAGCGAGTCTACAGGCAAAACCATCATGCAGCAGTCGCTGAAGATGGACACAGTAAAAAGAATCAGAGGGGGAAGTGTCGTCCCGTTCGAAAGTGATTCATTTGAAATTGAATCGGATTCGTTGGTTTGTTCCCTGGGAATGAGTCGACTGACACGAATCACTCACTGAAAGTGAAACAGTAGCACTCACAACTAAACCACTTTGTTACTATATTTAGCAAATATTCAGATCCCTCATGACTAGTGATTTTCCTGGTGTTGTTGGAGACTCCAGCGAGTTGTGACATGTATGATGTGAGTTTATAATCCATCAGTTTGCTAATGAACCACTGAATGACGGACTGGTCAGTGACACACAGAGTGATTAGCGTCCTTTACATGGTCTCCTTGGCCTGGGGGTTGAGCTTTACTCTGTAATGTATGAAAATGGACTAGAAGTCTGTGTTTCACATTTAAAAAAAAAAACAAAAAAGTCAGTTTATTTATCTCCTGAGGGAGACATGTTTCTTAGAAGAAAAAAAAAGAATATAGATATATAGAATATAGAAAGAATAGTAAGACAGCTATGACACAGTGTAAGCGTCTGTAAATGGAGGCCACACACGGCCTGAGATCAGACCATCCAAACATCACCTGTCGGTCACGTTTCCTTCTTGTTTTCAGTACGAGTGACTGCGGTGCACATGTTACTGAATAAATATTATGATTCCAGCTGCTTATTTGTGTCGTTCCTCCAGTGGAATGGTGTCCTTCTGGGGGCTGTGACCATTGTTTCTCTCAGTGGGATTCTTGTGTTCCTTCTCTACAGAAGATACAAGCACTCAAGTCAGTGGTATACACACATCCTGTTTTGTGCAACGCAATAATATGTCTCACCATTTACAATAATAATAACTTATATTATGTAATTCACCATCTGAATGATGCAGTGACTGTGTACTATGATTAAAATGTCACTTTGCCACTTTTTCTGATGTAGAATCTGCATGTTTGACTTTTTTTGGTAATTTTTTTTTTCTTATTGTACTAGAAGATAGACTAAAGTACATTAAATGATAAGGGATATTCAGTCAAAATGACTACTCCATAAAGCTATCTTTCCACAAAGTAATGTGGGTCTGCTGCTGGACCTCTGTGGCCTGTGGCCTGGCCACCGCCTACTGCTGGAACCGCAATGATTCTCTGAACGTGTAGATGTAGAGT
The DNA here is from genome assembly GCA_901007665.1 of Aeoliscus strigatus. NCBI lineage: Eukaryota > Metazoa > Chordata > Actinopteri > Syngnathiformes > Centriscidae > Aeoliscus > Aeoliscus strigatus. Next base: position 22,944 of record CAAKHB010007251.1, on the reverse strand, counting down.
TAATGGGGGCAGAGTGAGAGGGGGTCCTGAAATCACCCTTTTTCTTCAGATCCCATTCATAGCCTATGACAGGGAAATCTGTCATTTTTTCACAATTTTCTTGGAATCCGTTATCACACTAACGTGACAGAGTCGTAGCACACCGATCCCATACAGATGTTCTAACATCAGGTTCTGGTGTATTTCAGAGGAGGCCGGTGTTCCTCGGTATCGATTCAGAAAGAGAGACAAGGTCATGTTCTACGGACGGAAGATCATGAGAAAGGTCAGTAAATCTGTTTGTTTGACCCTTGTGTCTTTTTTTCTGTCACTTTGCTGCTGCGCCATGGACTGAATCACACACGAGTGTTTTAATGACGTGCCCACACGTATCAAAACCATCTTTTGATTCCTGTACTGGGGAGTACAGGAACTGAGGACGACTTCTCCTTCTTTGGTCCACACTGCCTTTGTGGTCACCTACGAAAGGAATAAGGGTATGATGAGGTCTGAAGTCACATTCCACATGAACTCTGGAAAGGCGTGAAAAAACATCTCTGTCATTAAATGCTGATTATGCTGAGTAAGTGGTGAGTGAGAGCTCAGATGTGGAAGAAGCATAGTTACCTCTGCCAAGGAGGTTCTGTTTTTGCCAGCGTTCATCTTTCTCTGTCTCCACCGTCTGGATCCAGGAATCTGTTGAATGATTCTTCCTCATTGTCAGATAGGGACATTTTCAGAATCTGTGTCTAGAACTCCACAATAGCAGCAGTGGACTGTCTCTGTGGACCAGTGGTTAGTGGGCCTGTCTGTTAACACAAAGGTCGGAGGTTGGAGTCCACCGAGGGACGGAGGGTTGTTTTTCGTTTTACTATTGAAAAGATAAAAAAAATAGAGCTCAGATGTCAGATCTCAGATTTGTGTAACAAGGCTGGTAATGATTTTTTAATAACTATTTGACTATTAGTGACAAAGTTTTGATGATCAATGAATTCATTAGAGGAGATCTAATGAATGGAAGACGATAATATTGGATGGAACTCACAATATTGGTGGAAATGATGATGATTGGTGGAGGTCTGATCTCTATTAGTGACAATGGGGATGTGATCATTACTGCACAAGAAGAAATGCTGTCTCTGCCCTCAAGGACAATGAGAACACGGTGGATTGAGCTTCAGAGCATCTAAAATGTTTCTCTCCTTGTTATTTGCGTTTCAGGACTGTTAGTCACAGTTAGTCTGCCGGACTCTGTTCTGCCTATCGTAAAAGATAAAGCAGCTAAGGTAAACAGGTCAGAGAACTTCTATCCAAAGTGCAGGAGAAGGAATCGGCTGAACAGTACATCCTGACTCCACACAACCAGCGGAACCAAGGAACCTAAAGATTTCCGATAAGAACAACAGGGAAAACTCCACAAATACTCTCCAGCCCATATGTCATATTTCAAATTTAATTTGAACATTCAAAAGAAAAGAAGTGCATAAAATGCATATACAATTGAGAAAAAAACCCCAAAAAGACAAAATACGGTAAAACGACTTCCAACAAGTAACATATATATTCAAAAGAGAGTGGGGGGAAGCAACATGCTGATCTAGGCCCCACCCCCTTGTCAGTGTCATTTTTCAAAGGTTTCTTCCTCCTCCACGACTAAGCTATTTACATATTTACACCGTTACATACATATTTAATGTAGACACATTCACATACCAAAAAGACAGATACAATAACCTCATCATATTACACCTCGTCCCAGATTGCTGAACCTTTTCAGGCCACAAACGAATATGTGAAAATCACAATGTTTAATATTGAGGTTCCCTCTAAGATTATAACCCCCTCTTTGTCCATGATCATGTTTTGTATTCTAACAGGAAGTAGATCATGTCGTCCTTTGAACATGAAATGTGCAGCTTTGAATTCCACCAAATCCTTAATCCTTAGAAATGATGTCAGTTAGACGAGGGAATTCTTTCTCTGCTCCAGACTGTGTGAGTCTGTGGAACATCGTCAGTCGCTAATGTGTGCAGATGAATTGGTGATTCTCTGCCAGTGTAGTGTTGGTTCTCAGCAGATATTTTTAGCATCATTCGTTTATTGTAGCCATATCAAACAGGGGGTGTTGGGGCGGCATGGTGCTGGAGGTAAAAAAGACCGCTGTTCTACCTTGACAACGCTTAAAAAAACACGTTACATTGTTGTCTTATCCACACATTCACACACTGATGACACATCATCAGGTGAAATTTGGGGTTCAGTGTTCATTGCTCAAGGACACTCCCACATGGACTCTGGACGATTCATCAGTGTGGCTGTGTTGACATGGCACCTCACCTGTGCCACCTGACAGTGAAGGGTCTGAAGAGGTGACTGGGACATTGCTTGTCGTTGCAGGTTCAGACTTTGTCCTCCCCTTCTTCCTCTAACTCAGCCTCACATCAGAGGGTGCGCAAAAGGACCAAAGTCCTGTCTCTGGCTCGCAAGTGAGTCTCTCATTCCTTCGTTCAGTACTCTTTATGTGTCAAAATTATTTATTATGCTTTTACAGCACATTAACCATGCAATGAGACATACAGGGATGTTGATGTGCTCAAGAACAAATTAGATGGCTGTATTTTACAACATTTTGAATTTTTACAACATTTCTTTTATTTTACACATTCCGACATCTCAGTCAGATGTGGTCACAGTGCATCCTTGTCTGATTCCTACAGATACATGTCAGTACAGAGTAAGTCACACACTCACATTACATACATAACAAATATAGTAGTCACAGCTGTACCATTTCCTCAGCTCATGTCTTGTTGTTGTCACCAGCCCATAATAAGAATAAGAAACGGTCCTATGAGCACCCTCCGTCATTATTAATTCTCGCCAGCATCTGTTCATATGACTCAATTTCTGTCGATTCATTTTTATAGTCTGGTACGGCTGAACTTTTCCACCACTTGAGGATATTTCAGGCTGCTGTGACATTCCTGACCTTTATAACCGTAAAGCCATGTTCTGACACTCCCTGTCATCCAGTAGCGATAGTCTAGGTGAGACGGGGATCTCTATCTCCAGAGCCTACCCCAGGTGCTCTATTATTTTCATTCAAAATGGTTGTACCAGACTACATTCCCATAATAATGCCTTTGTTCCACATGTCCAGCAGAGATTGTCAGGTAATAGACCCATCCCAGGGGGTAAAGTATAATCTATGTATGAACTTATATTGGGCAAACATCCCTCTGGTCTCCCTGATATATTTCCCTATATATCCATTCCTCTTCATTTAGTTCACGTTCCAAGTCTCTCTGCCATACAGTCTTCAAACTCCTACAGATATCTACATTCAGTCCACTGGAGTCCCGATAAGACACTGCTACTCTCTGTGTGCACCTCTCCTTTTAAATTTCAGTCCTGTGTGTGTGTGTGTGTGTATGTGTGTGATAGGATCTTGTGGATTCGAAGAGAACCCACCACTTTGCAGCCCAAAGAGCCTCCTCCTTGCCTGCTGGAGGCGGACCTGACTGAGTACGATGTACTAAACTCTCACCTGCCCTCCGAGGTGTTGTACATGCTGAAAAATGTCAGGTAAAGTTCTCCATCTGCCAACATGCCAATCACAGTGAGCACACAAACACACAGTGACAAGGATCAAACTGTCGCCAGAGCAGCTTCCACCCTTCGTCTTTTTCACCTGCCAGATGAGGTAACATGAATTTCCCATCCCAAGAATCCCAATAAAAGAATGATCTCATTCCATTTGGGCAGTACTGGGAATTGATGTGATGGCCTCATGGTCTCAAACCTTCTTCTCAAACAGTTTCCACTGTTTGAAATGTTTTTGACAGCAGTTTGCCACTGTCTGTATTTATACTAGCCCATGCATCTGCAAGTTGCATCTGTGTTATTTCATTTAACCCGATAAACCTCAGCGTCCCCTAATTGGGGGACTTTCATACTTAAGAGGAACAAATAGTGTGAAACAACGCACAAATCAAAAGAATATAGTCATGATGCACATCAAATTAAGCAGCAGAGCCTAGTCATCTGTGTGTCACTTGCAAAGGAGAACTTCTTTATTCACAGTGTTTTGGTGCAAAGACTGGAAGAGACACATGGACAAATCAGACTCCAGCACTTCATCGTGAGGCATCGAGATTGACCATTTGTTAAAATAAGATAACGATGAAGGTCTTTGTATGGAAACATTGTAAATTGGTTGATGGTATCAGCGGGTTGAATAACGCACTTGATATTCAGTATTCATATTACTAATGTTACTATTACTGCTCATAATGATGACACATGCCCGTGTGCTGCATCCAGGGTTCTTGGACACTTTGAGAAGCCTCTTTTCCTGGAGCTCTGTCATCACATGGTGCTGATACAACTGCATCAGGGAGAGGTGCTTTTCCGGCCCGGTGACACTGACGACAGTATTTATGTGCTTCAAGATGGCCGCTTGGAGCTGTGCATTCACGAACGTGTAAGACAACAGGACTGCACCGGCTACACGCCTGTCATAAGAATGTTGTGTTCAGTCATGACCGCTGAGTTCTTGCTGCAGGATGGCACGGATGCTGTGGTGAAGGAGGTTCTACCAGGAGACAGTATCCACAGCTTGCTGAGTCTTTTAGACATCATCACTGTATGTCTGTCATTCATCTGTGTCTTACTTTTAGAAGCTGTTTTTTTAACTGCAGTCAGTACAATATTATACCGATCAATAATTTAATATCAATCAAAAATGCTGTTAATGAGGCCCAACGCACATTAGTCAGCTTTAATGTCAATGTAAAGAAATTCAGCTTACGGATGTTCTCGCTGACTAACTACATTAAAGTAGTTTCCTTCGAATTTACATGGAAGTAGTCATTCTGAAATGAAGTTTACATGGAAAGCATGTTTGATCGGCTTTATTCAATTCCGCTCAAGGTCTGGGGTGGATGTCTTTACATATTTACATCTACCGGAAGAAAACAACTTAACTTAGCCACTACAATTTTGAAAAGCTCACTGTTTTTATTACTCTTTATATATTTGTATAATTACAAATTATTACTCTTTATATAATTTGTATCTGTATTCAGGGCCATCCAGCTCCGTACAAGACTGTGTCTGCCAGAGCTGCAGTTCCCTCGACTGTCCTGCGTCTTCCCGCTGCAGCCTTCCAGTCAGTCTTTGAGAAATATCCTGAAACTCTGGTTCGTGTCATCCAGGTAAATGGAGGAAAACACAGAAATGTGTCCTGAGATCATCAGATGACAGATGACACACTCAACAGAAGCATCTTTCTAACAGAAGTGTCTTTCCAAGTGTTCTCCTACTGCCCTGTCGTCTGCAGATCATTATGGTGCGCCTCCAGAGAGTGACCTTCCTTGCCTTGCATAACTATCTTGGTCTGACGACTGAGCTCTTCAATGCGGTACTGTTCTTTTACCAGTCTCAAGCGCCTGACAATGGGTTGTGAAGAAAGATCAGACTTACCCAATTTTTATACCGGTTGATGGTCTAAAGTGCAAAGCGCCAGACATGCGGCACATGGGTGTCGGCACATGGGTGTCTCAGTCACTTCCTAGGTAGACACAATTGCTGTGTCTGAAATCGCATACTTATGTTAGTACACTTTTTCGTAGTACACTAAGCACAATATGTGCTTACTCACGAAGTGCGCGAATGCCAACGGGTTAGCACTGTCTCAAATCAACCAGTGCCGTCGAGCACTTAACTGAAACGATGTGAAAATGAGAAATGTGAAAACTTACTGCCGATATGCTAGCTGCAAACACTTAGAACACGTCAAGCCTTGGACCTCACATCTTAACCCGCAATCTTGACCAGTGAAAACGACAATTTATCACACACAAGCACCAAACGTACGCAACCACGTCAATGCCAGAATATGTGCCGCGGTTTACTAGCTAGCAAGCTAACGTTAGCATTCGGTGTTAATGTTCGGATTCCATCGGTAGGTGATATCTCCCATGGTGCCGCTGGTGTCGTTGTTGTCTGACTCGCGAAAAGTGAAATGTACATCATTTCCACTACGTCACTAAGATGGCGGCTGTTGAGGGTGGAAAGTGTCCATCGAGCCACACTTAACTCTTTGGGTGTTTGAGCGCGCGAGTTGAGTGAGCATACAGTAATTCACTACATTTCCGCATTTTCACAATGCATTTTACACAATAGGGAGAGAATTTAATTTACAGGGGTGATGTGTGATAGAACCATCAGTGAAAATCACTGGATTGGTGGTCGTGTGTTACAGGAAAGTCAAGCTATCTCTCTGGTGTCAGTGACCCATGTTCTGGGTGAAGCTAATCCACACAGGGGCCTTCGTGGGCAGCCGTCCCACTTGGAGGACCTGGGCTCTGGAAAAGCTGACACAGGTCATTCCAAGTTCCTTGTCCTCTGTCTGACTACGTATATATGCTTTAAGCTGGCTTGTACTGTCTTTTTTGTTACAGAAAAGCCCAGCCTCTCGGAAACGTCTCCATCAAAATACAAGAAGTCTCGTTCTCTGTCTACCCCAGTGGCTATCACAGGTACACACAGATGATTTCATCCAAATACAGGAGGTCAATTTGCTGTTATGATATTAAGATAGTATAAAGGAATATACTGTACATCTTTAAAATTCAGGTTCAGATTCATATTTTTTGTTTTGGACTTTAGCTCCCAGAACATGACATACGGTATTTTTTGTAGCTGTCTGTCTGCAATTTTTAACCCCCAAAAAAATGACCAGAAATGTCTGAAGGCTGGCTGACATGGTGGTACAGGGCACTGTCGCCTCATAGCAAGTAGGTCTCTGGTCCGCTTCCTGTTAATTGATCCCTCTAAACTGCCCGTACGTTTGAATTTGAATATGATTGTCTGTCATTCATAACCCGTCCTGTACCCTGATGTTCACCTGTTGCCAGCTGGGATTGGCTCCAGCACAACCTAACTAGAGCAACTGGGAGAGAATGAATGAACACTCTATGAGGGGAAAATTTATTGTTTTTTTGCGATTTTCTCTGAAACCATTATTGCATGAACATGACTGAGTCATAGCACATGAATCCACAGGTCTGTGTCTTTGTCTCTTTCAGGTGAAATGTCCCTCAACCTGAACAGAGTTTATGAACGGGCTGCTAAGGTTTCCAAAGAGGAGACGTCACATTCTGGCGCGGTGAAGGTCTCTATTTCTGTCTCTTTTGGAGGGTTGGCCATCTTTTGCCCACTTTTGCCTTTTATTTTTCCTAAAATCATGTTGTTCTGCCTTTCTCCAGTTAGCAGCTGGTCACTGCACATAGTTAAATGACAACAACAACAACAAACATTCAATGAACAACAAACTGATGTAAATGTATGAGCATGTACTGCATGTACAACATATTACTATTTTGACAGACGCAGAACCTATTTGCCCAGTAGATCTATTAGATATTTTAAGTAAGCTGACTTCGTGGACAGGGTTACCTAAAAGATCAACATCGACATAGTCAGTATCTTTCTCCAGTGAATTCATTTGTCATTATTCTTCCTCCTTCTGTCTTCTCAGCCGATTCTGAAGAAGAGTGTCACAATGCAGCACACACCCTCTGCTGTTCATCAGTACAGTGATGCTACAGGAGCAAATGCTCAACATAATAAAGTCAATGCCATTTTCCAAGCTGCCAAAAAGGACCTGCTGCAGATCATTCAGCTAAAGGTAGTGTGGAAACTATATTCTTTCTATATATTATTTAGCTTTACTATTTCATTTGTTCATGAACAATATTCTCTCATTTGTACAAATACAAGGGTGTTGAAGGTTTGAACTTGAGGTAAGGGAAGGTAAGAAGGAAGCTCACATGCATCACTCCTAAGTCAGTAACAGTCAAATATTAACCCAATAACACTGTCGGTATCCCCGGTGCTACATTTTTGCTAGCATTTTTTTTGGGGTACCTTTAATTTCATGACTGTTTACACTATCAAAAAACGTTGAGTGGTTACTGGAAGTTGAGAACAGCCATGAAGTGGTCATTACGGTCATCTGTATTAAAGTGAGTCTTTACCGTAATGACAGCAGTGACGTTTTCCGAGCCCAGCGCAAATAGTCACATAATTACGGTACTCCAAAGTATGCTAGCTCAAAGGTATCGGTTGGTGTTATAGGGTTAAAGTCAGATATCAGGGCCCATGTTAATGCGACACACCACTTTGTCACTGTGACAGCAGTGTTGCACACAAGGTTTAATGAGACACTTAAACTCTGCAGACTTCAAAGTAATTTCTGTCTGTTTATCTCGTCATTTCACATCACCAGGACCCCAGTCTGCTTGAGGGGAGGGTGACTCTTCGTCAGGTTAGACCCTCCTCTGTCGTGGCTCACCAGGGAGACCAGGTCCGTTTTGTTTTTTTTTTCCCACCATTGATTCTCTCACAGAATCGGAAAATACATCTCAGACAAAATGTTGTAAGATATATGTAAATAGCTGTATAATGATCTTGATAAAAATCAAAAGAACTTTGGGCAGCATGGTGGAGCGCTGATTAGCTCTATCACCTCTCAGCAAGAAGGTTTGATTCCTGACCCGGGGGTCAGGTGTGCTGTCCCCATGTGTGGGGTTAAGTGATCGGTCTAACTTACCCGTAGGTATGAATGTGAGAGTGAATGGTTTCCTCAGCTTCTCAAAAAAATGAATTTGGAATTATTATTTCCATGTAAAGATGAAGGAAAATACTGAATAATTTAATTCAGGATAATTAATTACAAATTAATACAACATGTTACCGTAGCCATTATGGCTGTTTTTTCTCAACTGAAACTACTCCTGGACACTGTGGTAGTTGCCTTGTAAATGAATTGTATGGTAGTCAACAAGATCCTGGAATTGAAGAAACCTGGATTTGTTGGTACTCTGTAGGTGCCTTTGTTCACAATCCTGATGGCTCTTTTCTGCAGGATGAAGATAGGATGTAGCTAATGTATAGAAGTATGAAAGAACAGTACAACACACAATGGATATACTGTAGAGAGGTTTGATTGAGTATGTGTGCAGCATTATTCATTATTGCAACTGGTTTTGACACTTTGGAATTAATTATTAGTGTTATTTATAGTTGATTTCTTTTTATTTCTGTCAATTTCAATGTTTTTTTGAGATTTATTTCTCACCTCATATTCTTTCTTCACATCACTTACAGGATGTGAGCGTGGCATTTGTCATCTCGGGTTTGCTTCACGTTTACCAGCATAAAATCGACAGCGATGAGGAGACTCTGCTGTTTCTCACCCACCCAGGGGAGATGGTGGGTCACCTGGCTGTGCTCACAGGGGAGCCCCTGATCTTCACCATCCGAGCTCACAGAGACTGCACCTTCCTCTCCATATCCAAGGCCCACTTCTACGAGTACGAAAGAACGACACAATTACGTCTGTGTTACTGGGTCTAAGGTCTCTCTGTTTTCAAACTTGCAGGATCATGCGTGAAGAGCCCAGGGTGGTGCTGAATGTAGCTCATACGGTGGTGAAGAGGGTATCGCCCTTTGTCAGACAGGTGGACTTTGCCTTGGACTGGATGGCTGTGGAGGCCGGCCGTGCTGTCTACAGGTATCAAGCTGACAAGTCAAGTCACGTTTTAGTTTTAACACTTATCTCAAGGGGCGGGGGTGGTGGTGGTGGATTTGAATAATTATAATAAAGCTAAGGTCAGAGACATTTTACAACTATAGTTGGATGAAGCGATTTTTGTTGCTGTTCTTGTTCTTGTTCTTCTCTACTTGGGTTCTTTCTGTCTGATGCTTTGATGATATGTCTAGTATCTGCGGACTGTCTGATTTGTTTCAGGGGTTGTTTGTGTGTTTTGCATGAAGTACCACAGCAGTAGAGACAGAAATGTGGAGAGTGGGTCGACTGAGTGGAGCCACACAAATTTTGATGTTTGATAATTCATTTAGTTGGTGTTTGTGTCATGTCAACATGACTTGTTTATTATTATAGCTTTGATTTTCTCCTGTTGTTGTTCTATAATTTGAGGTTGCCACTGTGATGTTATTGAAACAGAGATTGTGGTGTTTTTTGATATTTGATGATGGTGATATTTTACTCAGAGAAATACAGTGTTGAATACACACATGCAGTTTCTCTGCGGGTGTATGAACATTGACTGTCAAATTGACTGCTGCAGTGCAAGGGGGCGCTAGCTAAAACACTGCCTGAGGCACCAAATTGATCAGGGCTGGACACTGATCATGAGGCATAGCACAGAAACCTCAGGCAGATCTGAGGCTACATTTGGATGATCTTCCGCCTCAACCAATTGTGATGGGTTTCTTACTGTGTAGTGAATGTTTTACTGTTGGTCGAGGTAATAAAAAAAGTAAAATCAGTAGGGCCTGGTAGGGGAACGATAGCAGAGAGCATATTGCAGCAGTCGCTAATTATGAAAAAACACACATTTTGTTTTGTGTTTTTTTTTAGACAGGGCGATAAGTCAGACAGCACCTTCATTGTCCTCAGTGGCCGACTGCGCTCTGTCATTGCAAAGGATGATGGGAAGAAAGAACTTATTGGAGAGTATGGTCGAGGGGACCTAATTGGTGTGGTAAGTGGTGACCAATCACAAAGGATGTAATACACATGAAGGAACTGTCAACTGGGTTTGTCAACTGTCCAGGTTGAAGCCTTGACCCACATGAACCGAGCCACCACAGTCCATGCTGTCAGAGACTCGGAGCTGGCCAAGCTGCCTGAAGGAGCTCTGAACTCCATCAAGAGGAGGTATCCTCAGGTTGTCACAAGGCTGATCCATCTGCTTGGACAGAAGATCCTGGGCAACATGCAGCAGGTCAATGGACCTCTGGCCGGTAACCATATATATATACTGTATATGTACACACCTCTGGAAAATGACATGGCTGACTTCTCAATAGAAATAAGATTCACTTTTTTTGTCTAAGTAGGGGTTAATGCCTAGGTGTGTGTTAAATTGTTTTAAGGCACGCCGCGGGGGTCCATGGTCATTGGTCAACATGGTCCGTGGTCAACCATGGTGATTTGCCAACGAAACAGAAATGGAATCCTTAATTCACTTCATGCGTTGTTCATTTCACTCAGAAATGAAAGTTTTTGATGCAAGAGCACATTGTTATCACAAGGAATAAATCTAGTTCCTTTTACAATAGTACTAAATAATGAGAGACTGCCTCTAAACAGGCATTGATTCATTGATTTGTTAATTCATCAGTTTAATTCTTTCATTTGTATTTCAAACAGTAGCATAGCAGATAAAAAAGAACCACCCGACATGAAGCGAAGGGTGATTTGCCGACATAAAGTTCCTTTAAACCGTGTAATACACACCTACGTGTTGATTAACCCCTTATACAGAAACAAATGGGATCATTAATTCATGTTTCTATGTGTTATCCAGCCTTAACTCATGCTGAGTAACTCTTCAAGTGTCTCTTTCCTGTGCTGTCTTTGGCTTCATTTATGTCTTTTTTTCTACGTTTCTTTTCCTTCTGCAGCCCACTCGTCAAAATTCTTTTCCTCTCCAAACAATTTGAAAGAGAAAAAAAATCATCATCCTTGTTTTCCTCATCTGATGTCCAGTTGATGTCATTGCATTGCAATGTGTATTGGTTTTTTGAATATATGTTAGAGCTTTCCTTTTTGAAATATCTACCTCTAGCGAGAAGCCTGGCTCTGCAAACCCCCAGCAGAAAGTGGGATGCTGGAAACCCGGCCTCCAACCTGTCCACGGTCTCCATCCTGCCTGTGTCAGACGAGGTCCCTCTTACTGCCTTCACTTTGGAGCTGCAGCATGCCCTCAGTGGCATTGGTATACACACACACACACACATACACACACACACAAACACACACACACACACACACACACACACACACACGCGTACTTCATTGTACTCAAGTCCAAAAGTAGCTGTGAGAATGAGAATGACATCACTCAAACTGCCATTGTTACATTCAAACATGCAACGTTGTGTTAGCTAATCATGTTAGGCTAATTGATGATGAGAAAACCCTTGTCCAATGATGTTAGCACAGCTGAAACCGTTGATTAGAGAAGCTAGAAAACAAATTGTCATGAAGTTGTCTTGGTGACCTTAAACTTTTGAATGTTTGAATGTTTCTCATAAACGGTCCCTACACCAGGGATGTCAAACTTTGGCCCACCAGAGGGTCCAACCTGCCCCCCAGGATGAATCTACAAAAAAACATCAACTGCAATTCTTCAGCAAAAGTAGTCCACAAACTGACTTAACAGACTGTACAGATCAACATTATGTGCAGTCAAAGCTCAGCTGTCCAACTGCAATCAAATGCATCCCTCTCCAACTTGAGACATTTGGAATCTTGAGAATAGTGCGTTTAGGCCTTTCAGAGCTTTTATTTAAAAAGATAATTGTTTGTTTCTTGTTTTCTTCAGGCCCCACTCTTCTTCTGACCAGTGACATTATCAAGCAGCGACTGGGCTCTGCTGCTTTGGACAGGTAAACTAGGACTCAGATCCATTAACTCAGAGCACAGAAGTGACATGAAATGAAGCAGGTGAAGACTTGAAAATGATTTTGTAGATGACATTTAGCAATGAGCACACATTTGGGAGTGAGTGTTCCCTTTTTGCCTCATATAGGGTATAACATGATGAAAATGAAAATGCATGGAGATAATGGCACCGATCTGTTTTTCAGAATTTTTCTGATTGAAAAATCGTTGCATTTTGAAGGTGAAAAAATATATGTTTTAGTCACTTAAAGCTGAGATCTTGATCCAGAACAAGATGTTATACCCATTTATATCCAGCATCTATCTTCTTGAAATCAAGGACTTATCGCCTTGCAGGATTTTCTTCTGATTTACCTGTAGTGATGTGCCTTTGTGCCTTTCTGCACTTCTGACTTTACGCCTGTGCCTGATGAGACGTGGTGGAGGTGGATGATCCTAGGTATCCTCTCTTACACCTGGATCAGGACATGGATCTGCTACATGGACAATCCAGTGGTGGTGTTCGATGCACCAGTACTTTATGTCCTTGATTTTCTAGATCGGAGTAAGGACAGAGGGAACTTAACAGGGGAAATGCCTTTATGCCTTTATTACACAGCAACTGCTGGATTATGGCCTTTTTAACATCCTGTCCATCCTTCATCATGTCAAGGCCACTCACCTGGTATCCAGGTATTTCTTTGGTTAGATGTTGCTCTGTCAAGAAGGGTAAACATTATTGCAGCTGCACAAGTTGTTGGATGGACTACCTGCAATGCAAAATGCATCAAAATGCAAAAATAGACTGAATGAGAATGGAGAAATTGTATGTCATGACCCCCCTTTCAAAAGCATTCTCTACTTTGCTTTGAGGTTGTCTTGTCGGGGAGTTTAGGGGTTAGGGTTTTGTATAGGGCCACAACAACAGTTATCTCATGCATTGTGCATTTACACATTCATAGTTCAATGCTTGTGCACATGCATGCGAATTTGAGATTCATAAAAGGATGATGTGTGCACATGGCTTGTTGAAGTGTGGCTCTAGGAGTAATTTTTTGGTCCCCTCTGCTCTGTAGTGTGCATGAGTACCGTCTGTCCAGTTGGCTTGGCCAGCAGGAGGACATCCATCGGATTGTCCTCTACCAGTCTGACTCTTGGCTCACACCTTGGACTCAACGCTGCATCCGCCAGGCTGACTGCATCATCATTGTGGGACTGGGTGAACAGGAGCCTGCTGTGGGTGAGGTCAGTATCAATACTTATACGACTGTGGCTGTGTTTGCATTTTGGTAGCTATACACAACTCTCTTTCCTGGAAAATCAGCAATTTAAAAGACATTAAAGAGCAACATGAAGCTTCGAGGTGAGTGAGGAACCATTGCCGTCCTCTTTTTACTGTTTTTAACCTCTTTTCTTAGCCTCCTCTCTCTGCTGTGTTTCTCTCTCCACTACTGCCAAGAGGAACCAAGTGGAAAACACGTCCACTGGGAGGCATCCTTTCTAGATACCACCTCAATTGGCTCCTTTTGATGTGGAGGAGCAGTTACTCTATTTTGATTCTCTCCCAGATGTCCGATCTCCTGGGTACCCTTAACTGTCTCCATAACCGGGGATTGGATCGACAAGCCCTCCGCCTCTGTTTTCTGTCCAATCCACACTGCATCACGTCGGACCCCTCCTGTTAGATGCCAATAGTTTAAAACTATCGGTATCTGCTGATTGTGATGACTGATGTGTTTTAATGTGTCAAATGTGTGGGCAAGACAGTTGTAGGTCTGTCCTGACTGACATGCCTCACACTTTAACGAACAAATGACAAAAACTGAACTTTAAGGGACTTGGCTCTATAGGGTACAGTTTTTAGTTTTTAGTTCTCTCTTTCTGGTCTTAGACAAATATGGAAGTACCTCTGCTTGGATTGTTTTGTTTAGTTTTTTTGTATATCCTTACCTACATTTTGACCAAGAAATGTGTGGAGTGACTTTTCCGGCCAAGCTCTCAAATCAAAAAACAGTCATGTGATTTTGTTAATTTGGCAAAAATACAGATATATGGATAATGGATAATCAGTGATTGTAATCAAGAAACTAGCAAACATAGCAGCAGATAACATTGCAGGCTCTGGTAACTGGAAACATCAGCACATAATGCAGTCATCATGAAAAACTTGTGAAATTAAAGAACTAGAAGACTCTACCCGCTCTTTTTCTGCTTGTAGTTGGAGCGGATGTTGGAAGGCAGTGCTATTCGCGCTCAGAAGCAGCTGGTGTTGCTGCACAGGGACGATGGCCCACCACCAAGAGGAACGGCAAAGTGGCTGAATATGCGGAGCTGGATCTCCAGGCACCATCATTTGTCCTGTCCACACAGGGTGTTCTCCAAGAGGAGTTTACCTAAACTGGTACTACAAGTGCATCAGCATGCCGATACACACACAACACTCACAAACACTTAATTACAACTACAACTGACCATTTGTGGGTTCAGTCCCACTGTTTGTTCATTTCTTCATTACCACTCAGTTCAGAGGTCAGGTCACAACAGTTATTTATGATCAGAAATGTGTTCCTAGGGTGACTGTTTGGACTCTAATTTGAGCCTGTTTGTGGTTTCAGAGGGAACTGTATCAGCGTGTTTTTGAAAAGTGTCCAGATCGTCATTCTGACTTCTCCCGCCTGGCCAGGATCCTAACAGGAAACAGCATTGCTCTTGTGCTGGGTGGAGGGGGTGCCAGGTAATGTGGTTCTGTGTGATCTTATATAAATGAGGATCATAGTACAGAACATAACCGGAGCTAAGAGGAACTATCTATAAATCTAATCTATAAAATATTCCTTTTCCCAGATCTGAGATTTGAGTTTCAAAAAACACAACTAAAATCAGCAGATGTTTCTCTTCTAAGTGTTTTTTTTTTCCTTTTACCTTACTGCTCTGACTTGGCGTGGAGTTTTGACACGGTATGGACCGAATTCCTTCCAGCTATCTCTGAAATGAATGCGATGAACTACAGCAGTTAATCCAGCCTCCATTCATGGATTTGTGGATTTAGTTTGTAATCTCAATTTCTTTAGTTTCCTTCAAACACCCCAACAGAATAATGGTAATGCCAAAAGTTGTTTGAATAAAATGTGATATCGTTTGTGCATTCTTCTCAGGGGTTGTTCCCAGGTGGGCATTCTGCAGGCTCTGAATGAGGCAGGGATCCCTGTCGACATTGTGGGCGGCACATCCATCGGTTCCTTCATGGGAGCACTTTATGCTGAGGAGAAGAGCCACAGTAAAATGAGAATACGTGCTCGCGAGTGGGCCATGGTGATTAACCGTTGATTTGATTCGATCTTCGGTCTAATATCGTAAGAATACAAATTGTTCAGTAATCTTTGTAAATTCCCTTCCTTTCCAGGGTATGACATCAGTCTTTAAGAAGATTGTTGACCTGACTTACCCTATTACCTCCATGTTTTCTGGGGCCTCCTTTAACTCCAGCATTAGTTCTGTTTTCAAGGGCAAACAGATAGAGGTAAGAAGTTACTATAAAAGTTAAGACAAACTCTTTAGGACTAGTCTGAATTTTGCTCATCACAACTTAGTCAAACTATTTCACTCCCATGGGCATTTGAAGCACTGAACCTTAATGTTTGAACTGGTGGTAGGAGCGTTGGTGTCAAGTCCATTTAAAGACCTTTATCAGCTCCTTCAAAATCTTTCAAAATCCTGTATTTTCAAATTGAAAACATTGCTTTTTTGCATTTTTTAAATAAATGATAGTTCTTCCATTCATTGTGTTGTAACAATGGAAATTCATGGTTGTGAGACTAATAATGGGTTGTTTGGCAGATGTTGTTGTGTCCCCTCTTTTCTTGAATGTTTAGACAGCTAAATCACCAGCTGATCAAACACGGAATGGGACAGATGGAGTGATTTAACAAATGCCATTTACCAAATGTTGCTAAACCCATTGGTTTTCCTATATATATCACCTCTACCAGGACCTGTGGCTACCCTACTTCAATATTACTACAGATATCACTGCTTCGTCCATGAGAGTTCACACTGATGGTCAGAATGCACAATCACTCTTACATTTCATATGTGTATGAGATCCCAGTTAATGAATACTCAGCTCCTAGTAGCATGATGAGAGGAGCCCAGAGTTGAAATACACACATTTGTCAACCTGCTGGCCTGACAATGAACTCCTCTTTAGGTTCTTTGTGGCGATATGTCCGGGCAAGCATGTCACTGTCTGGTTACCTGCCGCCTCTGTGTGATCCCAAAGATGGACACTTACTAATGGATGGCGGTTACATCAACAACTTACCCGGTAAGAAATGTTCCTGCTGAACTGGGAATTTTATGTTGTGTGTGTGCAAAATCCGTTCGATACGGATGAGCAGTGGCTCTACTATGAGGCTCCTCACCCTATCTCTGAGGCTCATCTCAACTGTACCAAGGGGGGCCATCCCTACAGGAGAAGGTGCAATGGGTAGATGTAGACGTAAAACATTTTTAAATGTCTCTGTTGTATTGTGGTGTCTAGCGGACGTGGCTCGCTCCATGGGTGCCAAGGTTGTGATTGCAGTTGATGTTGGAAGCCAAGACGAAACCAACCTAACCAACTATGGCGACTCTCTTAACGGCTGGTGGCTTTTGTGGAAGCGATTTAACCCTCTATCCGAAAAAGTCAAGGTGCAGCCGTCATTACCATAAACCTCCTTTTTAAAGACCGTGCATTAATCACAGATTGTCTTGAGACGTGTCTTGACAACCCTTCTGAGCTCCTCCCTCCAGGTCCTGAACATGGCAGAGATCCAAACCAGGCTTGCCTACGTCTGCTGTGTCCAGCAGCTGGAATCGGTCAAAGCGAGTGAATACTGTGAATATATCCGACCACACATCGACCAGTACGGCACATTAGACTTTGGCAAGTTTGATGAGATCGCTGTACGTTGCCCCTCTTCCCCAACACTCCGTTTGTGTCTTCATTGGCTTTAACTGTTCACCACTGTGGCTGCAGGAGGTCGGCTACCAACATGGGAAGACGCTGTTTGATGTGTGGCAGCGCAGCCAGGTGGTGGACAACATGCTTAAGGACAGACATCAGGAGGAGTTTCACAAAGTCAAAACTGGTCATGTGAGTGTTGTTTTTTTTAGAGTTTGCGAAGGATGTCATCAGGGAATGACTACCTTTGTGTATTTAGGTATGGATGTAGAATGGGGTAACAAAGGGGGTCACAAAGATGTTTTTTATATGTATGAAAGAGTATCCATGTGCCACTTAGCACGGAGGAATCAAAAGACAAAGAATACAAACTACATCTGCATCATTACACCAGTATATACAGGTGCATCTAAAAAAATAAGAAATTAAAATAAAAAAGTGATTTAAAGTGATTTATTTAATACAATCAAACGTTCATGTATTTTACATTAATAGACATATCATTTCAGTCTTGTGCTACATCATTTGCTGATGAGACATACAGAGCCATACATCTGATCTGCAGGTATTTTCCTTCATACAGTCGTCACAGTTATGTCGACTATCAAATAAGTGACATTCATGTCACTGCATTTACGGTACACGGACAGCACGATGAAGGACAAATGCTTTTGTTATGTGAATGACACAGTCTGGAAGTGAAGGGAATTGGAATCAACTAATAATAAGTGATGTGCTGGACTGTTTTGTCTCTCAGGTGGTCACATGTCCAAACGCTTCATTCACTGACCTGGCAGAAATCGTGTCAAGGATTGAGCCTGACAAGACGGCGCTAGGTTGGTTATCAGTCAAGATTTGGAATCACAACCTGATGTAAACAAGTGGTAAAGATGAGATCTGAGAAAATGCATGGAGCCTGTGTTTGATTGGAGATTTGCACAAACCTGAATGGTATGAACACTGGAAGGACAAACATCTGTAGTAAGGGGCAAAGGTCTCCTTACTAGTCAAGCAGCGTTCGTCAGAATTATTTGTATTAAGGTGTCATAATATCCAACCATTTCTCTTCAGCGGAAATATCGGATGAATACCAGACAGACTATGATGAGGAGGCTGTGGAAAGCAACCTGTCTGACTTCACCGTGGTGACCCCTGAGGAGGAGGAGACCGATACAGTTGACACGGTCTGTTTCACAACCAACGTCAGCTACTTATCTAAAATTAAGGCGCAATCAAGGAACACCACCCACTCTGATGGACACAGGCGATAAGTGAGAGATAGTGACCATCTAAACGTTTACTCCTTTTTTCACAGGATGAAGAAACTCAAATCCGACACCAAAGATTTACCCGCAAAGTCCTGGACTGTGACGTCCATTTACACATATAATTACATTTACACGAATAATATTGTAGTCAAGTTAGAATTTATTTGTACCGCAACAATTCACAGCAGTTTTCTTCCGATGCTCAGGAAACTGACTTTTCTCACAGAAAAAAAGCCAGGGACGTCAGCCAGGAAAACCTTATACAGGTGCAGTTTGAATATCATGTGAAAGTTTATTTTTCCCATGAATTTAATTTAAACAGTGCAGTTTTTATATATTTTAGATTCAATTTTCAACATTTAAACAAAAACATTCTGTCAAAAAAAATACAGAGGTTTTGTATGATATTGTAATTGTTAATTAGTTATCTAGTTAGTGAACTAGTTAGTAATTGTTACAGGTGGAGTTTGCATTACTGACTCGTTGTTGAGTCCGCTGAGCAGCTACATATCAGACTTGATGAAGAACTTGTATTAGAATATTGTTGTGACTGGCACTGACAGCAATGACTTGATGGCAAAAAAAAACCCTCCCAGAATCAAAATACTATAAATGTTGATGTTATGACATGAATCCAACATCAAAACGTACAGCACTGCTCTGTCTTAGTGAAAATGTGCAAGTACTAAAACAGTTTAATGACGGAACACACACGGATCATACACAACCTGGAAAAGTTCTGGATAGTTGGTTGGACTGTGAGTTCTCTTGTCATCTCAACTTTATATGTTATCTGTTCTTTATTAAAATGCCAAAAAATATTCAGCATTTTGTCTGGATTTTTCTGTCCCAAATTGTCCTCTTTTATATTCTGTTTTTTTCCTTAGTGTATCTTTTTTTTCCAATGAGGGTGTGTTTAAGTGACAATAACAATCTGAATGGCTGCTGGCCCAAAACGTTACCTGTTGGCGTCTGCTTAGTCTGTTAGTTTTCATCATCATCATCTGTTTTAGATGCAGAACAACAACATGAGGGAGGTGTGCCTTTTGCTTTCGGGTTCCCATCTTTTCTCTTTCTGTTTCTCTTGGGAGATCAAATAAAGTATCTATCCTTCTATCTATACCGTATGTACAGCAGTGTTACTACATAGCCCTGTTGTTAGACTATGTACTACACTGTAGTACATAGCTCTGTTGTTACGTATTCTAGCATTTCCATTGGTTTTGTGTATTCTGTGTTTTTACAGAAAACCTTTTCAAAACAATTCTGGTTCTGTCTTCGTGTGGAATTGGCCTTCATTAATGAACTATATCCTGCTAGAAAATGTACCATTACCAATCAGAGTATTAATACCTCCATATCTTTTCCCCAATGGATCAATGGAAGTTAAATGATACATCAATTCCCAGGAGAACCCCTCCCTCCCCACAAGACAAAAAACATTTACAAACGTTTTGCACTGTGAAAAGTCATTGTCTTGCTTTAAATGTTTCATGTTGGCGTCAGCTGCAAGTCCTCTACCCCCTTGAACGCTACACGTTTTTAAACCAACAAACCAGAAATGCAGGACAGATCTTCAGCCATCTGTCAGACATTACGTTAGCTCTGTCAGCTGTCACGTTAAATAAGAGTAGAACCCAACACGCTCCGCTGAGGACTGTTTCTATACGTACAGATGTTGGAACACACAGCACAACACACGCAGGCAGACACAAACAGGATCATGCATTCCTTACATAGCTCCTGAAACATGTCATGGCAGGGAGGTTTCTTGTCAGAACTCTGCGGCTACGTAAAGTTCAGGAATGAAGAGGCTGACACCTCATAATGTGTTCTCACAGAGCTGCGTGTAGCTCTGTATTTGTATTATTCAGGAAAGGGTTCTCATTATTGTCTTTTTTAAAAAATTTTTCTCCTTCCTAAATAGGCTATTACAGAGGTTTTTGCCACAGGTTTTACTTTTTTCTGCTCTTTTGGTTAAGCTTGTTTGGGCACAGATTGCAAAATAATCACCTTTTTTTTTTTTTAGTTCCCACAGCAGCATGTCCATGTCGGCCGCTGCATCTGGGAAAAGCATCTAGTTTGCAACTGACCACTGGCAGTCAAAAAGGTGAACATCCGTACTGATGTTCAGCCAAGATGTAATTGTATCCCCAGCTGAAACATCAGTGATTCACAACAGAGCAATTACAATTAGACAAATAGGAATAACGGGGGGGACTTTTTCTTCTTGACTGTCACACACAAAAATCTGACTCATAACAGGCAATTATCCAAAATTATACACTAATTAATTCACTAATTAATTCAATTAATTTCAAATGATTATTGTATTAGTTCTTTATTACTTTTATTTATTATAAACTGTCATTACTATTATAATTATTATTGTTGTTGTTATTAGACATAAATATTGAGACATTAAGTCATTAATTTTTTTTATACCCAAGTACATGCAACTGCTCACATTCCCATGTTGGTCCCAGTACCATGAGTTGGAGTGGTGGTAGATTCAAGTGTTTTCCGCTGTACAATACAATTATTTAAGCTCCATTGATCAGGAATGCCAGATTTCACAGGCCGCTGCCCTCCTCCAAGCGTTGAAAACAGCACCTCCAGTGAGTCCCTTTGCCTTTAACCTTTTCCCACCCGGAAGCGCTGCACCCACCCTGCACCACCCAGACAGGTTTCTGGCACATACAGCCCGTCTGTTCTGTTCTCCCAACACTCATTTGCATCATCTATGAACCACACACAGGGTGCCAACATGAGGGTGCTGGCGACCCAAACGTGCTTGGTTTGGAGACAGAGACGCATTCTGAGGTTCATATTCAGAAGTGGTGGATACAACGTTGTCATAGTTTCAAATTGTCTTTGGAGGACTTTCATACTTTGAACAAATAGTGATGTTGCACATCATTATTAAGTCATTTTGACGTTCCACCCGAATCGACCCGCTTGCCACATTTCTGCCTCTACCACTGTGGTACTTCATGCAAAACGTACAAACAACCCCTCAAACAAAAACAGACGGTCCACAGATTCCATCCATCAAAGCTCTCCAGGGTCAAAGCCTCAGGCAGAAATAAGAACACAAATCTCTTCATCCAACTATAGTTGTAAAATATCTCTGACCTTAGTTTTATTATAATTATTCAAATAGATCTAATGGTTTCAAGAGAGTCTTTTATCATGGATACGTAATTTCTGCTGTCACAAAGAATGCCACAGGAAATTGTTCCTGCAGTTCACCGTCTCAAACACTTCCTGCACCCTGTAATTAAACTGCAAATAATACTATTTATCACTGCTTATTGTCAACTACACATTCTCTGTATCCATACACTTTATTTATAAGAAACTGCACTATGCTGGCACAACTGCATATCTGTGCATTTACCCTTTTCCTTCAAAAAACAAACAAACAAACAAACAACTATTTGTAGCCATGTCTCGTTTTAGTTTCATCCTTTTTTAGATTTGCTAGTAATTGTTTTGTAGCTTTTACCTTGGTTGTTACATTTCTGGCTAATGCGAATTTCCCTACCAGTTGAATAAAGTGCATTCTATTCTATTCTATTCTGTTCTATTCTATTCTAGTATCTGCTCCTGCTGTTCTTTTGTTATTTTTGTAAATTTCAATTTCTTTTCATTTTACACAATCCAACATCCCAGCCAGATGGGGTCACAGTGGATCCAAATACACATATCAGTACAGAGTAATCCACACACTCAAATTAGAACCTGACATAAATAGTGAATATTTAGCTCAACCATCTCCTCAGCTCCATCTTAGCTCCATCTTAGCTCCATCTGCTCTTCTCTGCTGTTCTCCCAGGGGAACACATGTTTTCCAAAATAACATCAAGTAGCACCCAACTCTGGTTTCTGAGAAATTTGTGAATGGAGGAGAGAATTTGTGTTCATTGTCAAAATCCAACTATCCAAGGACGTCCCCTCTGGGGCTGACCAATCCCGGACGTGATGAGATACATTTTCCGCCAATGAAGGCGAAGACAAGCGCAGCAGCGGACCAATCCCAGACTGGGATGAAAGTAAGGAATTTCTCTCGACAGGAGCTGAACGTCAACTAGTCAAAGATGGAGTCTGGAGCCGAGAGGCCGTGAGGGAGCAAGTGGACAAAACAGCGTTTGCAGAGCGTCGGAGCGTCGGAGCTGTGGACGGACTCCTGAGAGGGGGCGGACGGCGATGGCCGCCGCGGGTCGCCCGCCTCAGCGGCTCAGTTGGCCGCATTCTTCCCCTCGGTGTGTGGA
>CAAKHB010007248.1:180551-201131 GCA_901007665.1 Aeoliscus strigatus | reverse complement strand
ATGAGGGGGGGGGTGGGGGGGAGGTTTTGGGGGGGGGGGGGGGTGATCTTGTTTTCTGCTTCGTCTGGAGCAGACGTTTCACTGGTGGGTTTTTTTTTTTTGGTGTTTTGAGTTTATTAAACGTACAAACGTCATTCAGTTCCCTGATTGGACCCGACACAGGAAACCGTCTTGTTTGTAGTGAATGACGTGACTTTTAACAGTGGGTAAACTGGAGACAAACATGTTTTATTGTTTTTAAAGAGCTGACGTGGAGGCGTCAGACGTCCTCTCACCTCCATCGACGATGCACTTTTCCACCTGTGTAGACCACATGTCCATTTCAACTGTCTGCTTCATGTCCTGCTCCAAATGCCAGTGATTCACTTTTAACCAATAAAAATGATCCACTCAGTTTGGTTTCCTCAGCTGATTGAAGCTTTTTGCCTTTTTCTTAGTTTCCTCAGGTTTTAGTGTGAGTATGTAACTCACTATTTTTGTCAAATTTCTAACCCCTGGGACTTGCACCGGCCAATTTCCATCATCTGACACAAATTTGAGTAAAATTAGCTTACTGCACCTGATATTCCCAGGCAGAATGAATGGCCAACATGCTTCAAATAACTGATTAATATCAAATACATACAAACCCCACTTTTGTCCAAAATAATCAATGACCTTTGTGGGATCTGTTGGATGAGTGTGACTGTGACACACATACTGCACACAGAGCAACTGCTGATGCCACTGTAGAGGTGGAAAAATTATCTGAGGGATACATGTATTACAAGGACAGCTCATCCACAACAGTACTGGCAAGAGAGACGAGCAGTGTTTCTCCATCTGTACAGTATGGCAAGAAAATGTGTGTTCCAGCAACAAGTGTGCCAAGTAAACAATTTTTGTCCAAGGCAGGGGAAGTCATGTGTAAAAAAAAAAAAAAGCAGAAGAAATCATTTGTGAGTAAAAAAATCTTGGCATGTGAAAATGTGCTCATTGTTTAATTGGCTTGCAATTTGCTTTCATCATGTACACATCTCCAATCAACAAATGTTGAAGACATGCTACACCAGGGGTGCCCAAACCAGTCCTCGAGAGATACCCATCCTGCAGGTTTTCCATGTCACCCTGCTCCTACACACCTGATCACCTGAATCAGTCTCTAAAGTTCTGCAGAGACCTGACAATGAGCAGCTGATTTGAAGCAGGTGTGTTGGAACAGGGTGACATCTAAACCTGCAGGATAGGTAGCTCTCCAGGACCGCTTTGGGCACGCCTGTGCTACACCATTTCAGTTGGATTACATTCCAAGAGTCCCACGTTTGAAGCGGTTCTGTAACGTCACAAGTGCAGTTCACAAAATTGGCCATCAGATGTCACTATGCTTCAGACGCTTCTAGACTCCCTTTGCCCATCACGGTTATAAAATAAAGTTTGTGACCGTTTCCAGACGGACAGATCTCTTTCTTTCTCATTTGTTCCTAAATTTGTCTGTATGTCAGCAGGATGTGCAGCACGTGAGGATATTTTTGGTTTCCTTCACTTTGTCAGGCAGGTCCTATGTAAGTGATTTCTTGGTTGAGAACAGGTGTGGCAGCGTGTGGGTAGAGAACTGGATCTCAGGTGTGATTAACCACAGTTTTCTCCGTTAATAATAAAATCCTCATTAAAACTGCATTTTGTGTTCACCCCTATTGTCTTTGACTAATATTTAAATTTGTTGATGATCTGACACATTTAAAGTGTGACGAACGTGCAGAAAATCAGGACGGGGACAAAAGGGGACTTTTTTCACACCTTTGTACGAGTTTCATTTCCCCCTTTTTTCCTGTTTTTTGTAGCATTAAATGTACTGTAATATGTAAAGTAATGTAGCATGTGATGTAAGTAGCATTACAGTGGTAATGAGCATCAGTTTTGGTTGACAGTGCAGAGTGATTTGGTGTCATCAGTCTCAGTTTCATTCTAATGATTCGGTACCATGATTTTGCATTGCAGGCTTTACCCTGGCAACGAGGATAAGAAATAAGAAATTATAAATAAATACATCAATAAAAAACATATAAAAATAGCAGACTTATTTCTGAAATTAATTACAGCTTTCCATCAGTTCTTAACTTACGTTATTGGGGAGCAAATGTGATTGTGATTTTAAGAAGCACGTCCACCAGTCAGTTTGTGAAGCGTCATGACACTGATACTGTTGGTGTGAAATGGTCCGAACACACTGACACTGACTGGTTACAAATAAACCAGTCACATATAATATTAATTGTAGAAGGTCTCACAGCTTAATCTTTAGGTTTATGGTTCAAATGATTTCAATAAAATATTTACATCTTTGAAATGTACTCTATGTAATCCCATCTACCACTGTTACCTCAGACTTGGATCAAGAAGGCCAATCGAGATACAGAAGTGTTTGTCATTTCAAGTGCTGACCAGAAGA
The DNA here is from genome assembly GCA_901007665.1 of Aeoliscus strigatus. Taxonomy (NCBI): domain Eukaryota; kingdom Metazoa; phylum Chordata; class Actinopteri; order Syngnathiformes; family Centriscidae; genus Aeoliscus; species Aeoliscus strigatus. The sequence goes on along the minus strand of CAAKHB010007248.1, from coordinate 198,703 downwards.
GGGCACTCTCTCCTTGCTGGATGTGGCTGCTGAAGCTCATGGACGTGAACTGATGCAGTCTCACCCTTCAGTGCTCATCAGTATTGTGTTATTGAAATGATCTCTGTGAAATGAACAGAGACATGTAGCCTGGTCAGTGTTTAGTTGGTCAGGGTGTTTTATTTTCACAGTTTTGATTACTGTTATTTTCTCTGGTCCCAGTGCAGTAACATAAGAGCTGCTAGTGTTTGCTCACTGTTACACTACCTGAGTGACTAAGGAACACACACAGAAGTCCAACGTAGTTGTGTTCCTTGTTTTGCACCCATGAAGGAGGTCGCACTCATCAGCTGACCCTGCCTGGCGCTCCTCTGGAGGTGACGGCCATCTTGCACACGTCACAGTTGGGGTCAGGTTGGTGTCATTTGTTCTATGGCCAACATGTGGTTCCAGGATTGGAATATCACACGTTACACCAGGAATCAGGCTTCTTAACTTAAGCTCTGATTTGTTTGTTCAAGCCGACTGGTGTGGAACAAACAGGAAAAATGATCACGCTCATAAAAATAGTGATGGTGAAAATGTATGAAAATGTGAATTTGAAGACCACAAAAAGGACATAAATGCATGTGACAGCTGGAAATAACTGGAATGAAGCCACCCATCCCTGCACATCTGCAGGCTCGATCAGTGCTTTCTTTTTCTAGCCACAGGGACCTTCCAACGGGAGACTGCTGACAGGTCCGGCATTTCTCAGCCGTCCATGAGCCTCATCCAAGTTTTTCACTTCAGTTTTGCGCCTCAGTGTCAGTGGCACCGTTTGTAGTACGAGTTTATCTCTCTCTGCTTCAGGACAGATGATCAAGAACTTAAACTTCAGTCTGAGCTGGTGGCAGCATACAAAGACCACAAACCAATTTCGATGATGATGATGATGAACTGCCATTAACAGTGAATGGGATTACCGTAATGACAGCAATATGTCTGTGAAGGAACGATCCATGTTTTTTCCTTCACACCAGGTCAGGCAGCGGCGTCCGAACTACGACCCTCGGGCCAACTACCACAGAGAATCTCTGGCGTTCCTCTCCGTTTCCTGAAAGAAAAGAACAGACCTCTGACGTCCTTTATGGCTGTCAGACCTGTTTGTTTCTTTGTTGTTTTTTTTTAGAATTCACTGATCATCTCAACACCCGGAACAAGAGACTACAAGGCAAAGGCGGCTGGTACCACAGTCGTATATGCACAAGAAGCATGACGTTTCAAGCCATGTTGGCAATGAGAGGACACCATCTTTAAAGGTCTCTCACCCAGGTCATGTGACCCAACACACCAGTTGGGCATAAGCAATCAAGATCATTTTAGAATATTTCAAACATCACACGAACCAACATTACAAAATACATATATACAGATGTCTAAATACAAATGATGTACCCACAGGAGGCCTCAGGCTGAAAAACCTGTCATATGTCATAAAAAATACAGGCGATACACAGTTGAAGTGACTAACTAGCACGACCATCTCACATAGAAAAGAAAACAGAAACTATGCTGACTCAGCATGTCGGAAACCTAAACCAGGATGTAAAGACCGACAAAGGGCCAGGGACAGGCATGGTGAAACATATCCAAGACGCAGCAAATTACAACATTGAAAACATACAGAAGAAAGGAACCACCCACATTTCTAGGAAGGAGCAAATGTCAAAGTCCTCATTAAGACCCTTAGGGGCCAGTGTTCCTCATGTGTCATCCAAAAAAGTTCCAGTTTCAGGAGCACGGAGTCTCCATGCAAGTCTCAGTACACACGGCCGGTACAGTGAAACTGAATGGCTCATTAAATCTGTTGTCCCATTTATAAGAGAAAACATGAAATATACTTCATATACGACAGCGCTGTCAACAGAACCTCCATTGGTATTCATGGGCACGCTACCGTTCCATATCTAGTTCCTATACATCTGGTGTAGCTGAGAATAGAATACTGCTGACAAGGTGAAACTAAGTCCAAATCAAGTAACGGTAGACACACACGAGATCGACGTTCCTCTTCAGATGGGGCCTCACCACTGCAGTCAGACACAGCAGGAAAAACAGCAATAGACAAGTGAGTCAACTAAACTGACTGTGATGATGATGATGATGATGATGATGATGATGATGCAGGATTGTTTGTAAGTCTTCAGTTGTTATGATGCCTCGAATGTCAGCCTATTGAAGGAAGTGAGACACTGTGAAGCCCTTTTCTCTACAGTCAGCTACTCAGGTCTGCGTGCATTCCTTGCATGTCTCCTGCATCGCGGCGCTGTTCGTAGCAGGTCCCGACAGAACACAGGTGAGACAAAAAGGCCCTTGTGCAGATCAACATACCAGTGTGTCCGTCTGAGTAATGCTTTACAAGTTGAGCCACAGGGCAGAGGTTGAAAAGATAGCGACTTGTTGAAATAGCCGTATAATGTCTTATTCAAGTGTTTTTTTTCTCTCTGGACTAGAGGACTGTACTTTTAGATGAAAGGTTTTAATTGGAAATGATAACCTGCTGACAGAGGGAATCCGTCAGCTCACAAACCTTGTCTGCCTGTCTGCCAGGACTGCAACAATATCCACGCTATCGCCGCCATCAAGCTCAAAGTTGCTCCTGCAGGAGCCCCACGCGTGTGTTTGCCTCAGCCTGGGGTATCTGGCGGTCTGCGTGCAAGCGTAGACTAAAAGGAAGCGCACGTCAACACGAGAGTTACTCCATAGGACACAGTCGTGCGCTGCTTTCAATAATCCGTGGGGCCGTTTCTTCACTACGAGCAAGTTGAGGATCAAGTGAGGAGATTGAAAAGCTGTGACTAAATATTATAAATATGTTAATTACTCTGTGCTGTCATGTAGATGGAGGTAGGGACCCACAGTGACCCCATTGTGCAGTATAAAAAGAAATAAAATAAACGAACACTCCGAGGACTTCAACAAGATTCAGGACATGAAAGAAGTATTTTTTTCATTCATGAGGCCGCAAAATCCATGATGACATGACAATCATACAATGAGCCCACAGTTTTCTCCTGGCCCCTCCAGTGGCGGTGACATGACTAAGAATTAAGTTATCACTCCTTTTAAATGTCTGAATTGCTGTCAGACAAGCCCCCGGGGGTCTTAGGGCATTTCACCACTTACACTTATACACAGTGTGAAACAGATGTTGAGAGTATGACAGATGTTCTCCTGAATTTACACGGTGTTTAGACAACGTAGAGCATGTGTGAGTTCCTGAGATGACACCAGAGTTGTCATCTCATCAAGTAGAATATGATGAAATGTGAAGTAAGCGTGTGGTGGGGTTGCCGACGCCTCACCGGCAGAATCACATGCTGTTTTCATTTGTGGTGACTTAAATATTCATGTACTCATTTTTCAAATTCATCAATACAATGTACAACATGAGTTTATATCCAAAAATCACCAGACCGAGTAGGATGACTTCCCATGGTGCTACTTTAATCAGTCACATATGCACCAATTACACTGAAAATAACACAGTGAGTGGACTATTAATCAGTGACATCAGGGGCCACCTGCCAGTTTTTACAGTTTATAATCATCAGCCAGAGGAAAAACTAAAACACACGACGACGAGTGACGACAGAGGAAACTATGAATACATTAAAGAATTATTTACTGGCAAACAATAATAATAATAAAAAGTTACTACAGCAAACAAAAAACACTAAGATTGACAAAAAAGGTCAATTAACTAATATTATAAGGACATGTAAGAAGGAATACTACAGTAAAATGTTATATAATAACAAAACAAGAATATTTTTAAAAATGGTGCTGTACAGCAGAGCTCCCCTCAATAGTGGATCCTGGCTATTCTTCCAAGAGTCCATAGCATAAAAGATTATACAAAAATACAGTATAAATATAACATAATACAGTATAAAACAGACACAAACCAAAAAAACATACACACAAGACATGAATGATATTACAGTATACACACACACACACACACACACATACAACAAAACCTATGCAGAGAACATTAAGCGGTACCCTCAATCACACAGTCATACTGTAACAATACAACGACATTACTACTGCAAATACTCCTCAGAGTATGCCCTTTATATTTTGTTTAAATTGTTTTTCTGGTCCATTCCTAACGAGATCAGGTAAACCATTCCATAAGTTCTCAGCATGGAAACCAACCCTCCTTTTACCAGATACTGTACAAGCCTTGTGTCAATGTCCGTCTTCCATCGACTGTTATCAACCTGCTTGTCAACAGTTTTGGCCTCTTCTTTAACATGTATGTCATGACATAAATGGAGAACACATTTAACTATTATCTCCCTGATATGTGACCATTCTGTTTTGTATCACATGGACATCTCAGAACAATTTGTGCCGCATGGCGTCTACTTAGTTCTCCCACTTCAGCATTATGCCAAACAGCAGCAGAATAACCTGAATGGGTTATTTGTAATATTTTTCTGTGTAAATCTTTGGTTCTACATTCTAGTCTCATCTGTTTGTTCTCTCATTGTACCATTTAGCACAGAAGCAATTAGCATCACTTTAGTTTTCTTTATGTTCAGAACAAGTTTGCTCACACAGCCTCACTCATGGTGCCAAGAGTTATTTTCTAACTGTCAGACCCACTGTAGCAAAGCATGCTGGGAAGTCTCACAACCGAACCTCCCCAACACGTTACAATACTTTCCAATATTTTACTCAGTGCAGGTAAGAGACGAATGGGCCAACTATTCTAGACGAGAGAATGCTGAGAAAGCTTCTTTACTATGACGTTTAACCTCCTTACAGACTCTGGGGAACTACGTACGTACACTGACGTTCAAAAGTTTGGGGTCACTTAGAAATGTCCTCCTTTTTGAAAGATTTTTTTTTCCAGTGACAACGTTAAATGAATCAGACTGGTCTAGACATGTGGTCAATGACTATTCTAAGCTGTGAACATCTGATTTTAATGGAATATCTACCTCCACCTACAGAGGCCTTTTCCACCAACCATCACTCCTGTGTGCTAATGCTACATTTTGTTAGCTAATCATGTTAAAAGGTGAATGGGGATTAGAAAACCTTTGTAATTGTGTTTGCACACATGAAAACTGTTGATTAGAGAAGCTGCAAAACTGGAAACTGGAATTGGGAATTTCTTTTTTGAACGGTAGTGTATGTATGTATTTATCTATCTAGCATGAACTGACAATTTTTACAAATGCCATAAAGGGGGCAGCAATCTGAAGTGCAGCGTACCTCAGTAACTTGTCCATTGAATCATAGACAGCCATTTCATAACCACCTCAGTTGTTACAGAGACAAGGGAAAATGAACACATTTTATTTAACACATTATTGTTAATCAGATTATTGAGCGTTTCTCCAGAACTGGAATAATCAATCATTTTCCTGAGTCTGTTACTTTTATTTTCAAAATAGGCAGCATAGCCATATCAATCATAATAACTCTTCCATTCTCCATTGATGCATGCTGTTCAACATTTCTTGCCGACAGTCCTCTGACTGTATTCTATGTGTTATTAGAGTCGTGTCCAGACTCCATTAATGTTTTTAATTTTAAAGTCCTTCCTTACTTCCTTTCAATGCAGAGTTGTATAGTAGATTGTCTACAGAGCTTTTCAGTCTAAATTGGATTTTAAAAATGTAGCTTTTGCCTCATTTCTTTTCTTAAATACTTTGTTATCATCTAACCATGGAACGGAACAAGTCATAACTGTTCAATTGTGGAGCATGCCAATTCATAACTTACTGTTATGGCGCAGTGGTAAAAATCCAATGTATCTCTCAGTATGCCATTCCATATGCCATTCCTTAGTGAACCGGTGCCCCGGTGTTTGCAGTGGGTGATTTTAACAGACAAATAAAGAATGATATCATCAAGGCCAAAGTCAAATACAAGGATAGACTGGAGCAGGAATTCAGTCGAATGAACACTAAACAAGCCTTCCATAAAGTAACAACCCTCACTGGTCCATCAGGCTCTAATAACTGACCCCACCACTTTTGGTGGCACACTGAACACCTTCAGCACCCGATTCGACACCCAAGACCATGGATGCCTGTGAGGAGCTGCTCAATGCCCTCCCCCTGGACGCACCTGTACATCCTTTATTCACTGCAGAAGATGTACGGTGGCATGAGCAGGTGCAAGGCTGGAAAGGCACCCGGGCCTAATGACAGCCAAGGCTATGAAGTTGTGTGCTATGGAACTGGCCCCTCCTCTTAACTCCATCTTCTGGGACTGCTGCTGGTCAGTATCCATCCCTACCATATGGAAAACATCAATCATCATCCCGGTACCCAAGAAACCAAGCCCCTCTGAACCAACTCACTACCGCCCGGTTGCACTCACCCTCATCATAACGAAATGCCTGGAAGACCTCATGGTCCACATCAGCTGTCAGAGCACAGCTGGACCAATAATCAGTTCGCGTACAGGGCCAGACGGTGGACGGAGGATACTGTAGCATGTCTCCTCCACCCCCTCCTACGACATCTGGAATCACCTGGCAACTTTGCAACCATCCTCTTCATCGATTTCAGCTCAACGTCTAACACTATTCAGTGTCACCAGATGATCAAGAAACTCCTTCACCTCAACATATCGCCACTCCTCATCTGCTGGGTTCACAACTTCCTCACCAATAGACCACAGGTCGTAAGGATACAGACAGTCCTGCTGGGTTGTGTCCTCAGCTCTTTTCAATACACTCTGTACACGAATGACTGCATCAGCTCCTCATCAATCACCACATGTTACAAGTACTCAGATGACACTGCCCTTCTAGAACTGCTCAGGGACAAGAACTCAATTACTACCTATCAACTTTCCATCTCTAACTTCACTCTGTGGTGCACCAACAACTTTAATGAACTGAAAATGGACAAAACAAAGGAAATGGTCATCTGCAACTCATGCACACGCCCATCTGGACTGGTCCTAACCGCCATCCACAACCAAACACTAAACAAGGTCAGCCATTTTAAATACCTCTGACTCGCTATTGACAATAAACTAATATTTAGATCAACACACCTCTGACATATGTATCTGCATATCCGTGCCCTCTCTGTTGCCCCCCACATTGTTATTATGGTACACCAGCATCGTTCAGACCATTCTACTGTACTGTTCCTCCTGCTTTCACAACATGCTGTCCATTACCAACAAGAACAGACTCACAAAAACCACACACACGGCATCTAAGATCATTAAACACTCCACACTGAACCTCTCAGAACTCAACCAGAGAGCTGTCACATGCCTTGCACAGAACAATATCCAATGAACTGGATCACCTCCTCAATTCACATTTCACACTGCTTCTGTCTGGGCACAGATACACAACTCTGAAGAGGAGACAGGCGTGCTTTAGTAAGAGCTTTGTCCCCTATGCTATCACAGCACTTGATAATCTGCCCCATTAACCCTGTGCAGACCCTGTTAAGGGGGCGTTAGCCCGAAGTTTAGAAGTGGATCCAAAGTGCAGGAGAAATCACAAAAGGAAAACAGGATACGATGATCAACAGACAGTTTTCTGCACCAGCAAGGTTGAGAACAGGCTTGAGGACGGAATAAAGACAAAATCAGCCGAAACCTCACTTCAAAATCACTGCACCACGGTGAGTGGGCAGGAAACAACGAAACAGCTCCACAAAAACGGGAGAGTCGCAAAACCAAAAGTGCGCATGAAGGCGGAACAGGAAGACGAGAACAACAACGAGCGAAGCGATAAGGGTGAAAAAAGGCTGGAGAGTCTGGCATGAAGGCACAAACAACCTGGCAGTGGGGGGAGGCCAGAGCACAGCTTAAGAGCAGGAGCAATCAGCACGCTGATGAGAATCAGGTGCACTGATTGCCCCCCCCAATCAGCCTGGCCACACCTCCACTGCCACACAGAGGGAAGAGGGAGGAGGGGGAAAAACAGACTGAAGACAAACACAGTACACACACAACTGACAACCCTGACAGACCCAGCCAGGGTGTGATGATGAGGATCTGTATTTCTGTTCAACTGGTGCTTTGCTCATTGGTGTGTGTATTTATATGTTGTTAATGTTTGGGGACTGTTTGTGTGCACTGTTTCACATTGTGACAGACAGACTATCTATCTATCACGGCTGACCAGGTGACGTCTGCGCTGAGGAGGATTCATCCAAGGAAGGTGGCTTGCCTGGACTAGGTCCCCCCAGGCTTCCTATGTGCCTATGCTGCTGAACTGGGAGACCCTCTCCAACACTTTAGGGAGGGTCCCTCACTATGGCAAACATGCCACACCCCTCCGAGCTCAACCACTATCGACCGAAACCTCACTTCAAAATCACTGCACCATGGTGCAACTGGTCCTACAGCTCTTGTGTCCCCAGGTGCTGGGTGTGAGGGACCCTTTCCAGTTGGCACATGTTCAGGCACAGGGTGGGGGTTGTTCTCTGCATCCTCCACCGTGCCGTCTCCTACTTACATACTGGGGTCTGTGCTGTCAGGGTGCTCTTTTTTGACTTCTCAAGCGCCCTCAACACAATCAAGCCCTAGCTACTCCAGGATCAACTCACAACCAAAGCTGCTGACCCTCACCTCGTGACTGGGGTCTGTCTGTCAGATAGTCACCGATCCATGTTTGTTCCCACGGGTGAGGTGGTCAGAAGCTACAAGTACCTGTACTTCTAAAGGAAAAGGCAGAGCAGGATGTACTTTCTCAGGAGGTTGGCCTCCTTTAACGTCTGCGCTAAGCTCCTCCATATGTTTTATCAGTCCAGTGCCCCGTGTCCTGTTCTATGTGGTTGTGTGCCGTGAAGGTGGGGCTGGGGTAAGGGACATGAAGAGGTTGGACAGAATAATCTGCAGGGCTGGTTCTGTTGTTGGATGGAGACTGGACTCTGCGGAGATGGCACTGGAGCAGAGGACAATGGCCAGGCTCAGAACCATCCTGGAGAGCACCAACCACCCTCTTCAACACACAATCTTCTCCCAGCAGACGAGTTCTTTCAGCCGCAGACTGTGGTCATCTCGCTCCTCCACCAGAAGGTTCAGCTCCTCCTTTGTCCCCTGCGCCATCAGGATGTACAATGAGCATTTGGAGACAGGAAGGTGTACATGTGTGTGTCACTTTATCTTCTATGCTTACTCTTTACTACCTCATCTTACAGCTTAGTATGTTACTTCTGCAAACATTTTTATTGCCATTCAGCAGTTCATCAATTTGCCACTGACTGTATGATTCAAATTGATTCAAATCTTCCATCATGACTTCCAACACATTCAGTTCCGAATTCCTTACTTGGTGACCTTGCTTGTGTGTAAGTGTACGTCATCCACAGCAGTTGGTTAGCAACATTAGCATGGAGTGGTGGCAGTCGGTTAGCGTGGAGAGGTGGCGGCAGGCTTGGCAAAAATTGCTTGAAAAACTCCCAAAATGAGTTTCTCTCGTGCACTAACAGTGAAGCAAACAGCTCACAACTGAAGCTCCAACACCTGTAGTCAGACTGAACGAGAAAGTGTTCAGCGCTGGCTGTGTGAGTGTGTGTGTGTATGTGGAGCACAGTCATCAGCTGTCTGACGACTGAACTCGTATCTGATGACAGACCACAGTGTTGGAGTATTTATAGCTGATGCTATAGTTGATGCTGTCTTGGACTTGACGCGGTCAGACCGTCTCCCCCTCCTGCACCACCGGACTGTTCAGTCACTGCGCCGAGTCAAGCTAAATATAAGAGAAACAGACTTGGAACCCACAGCCATTGGTAAATGAGACTGTGTCCATAGGAACAAGTCCAAACACACCTACTGGTATACGGTTGCTCCTCACGGAGCCATCCAATCTCTGTTACTCAAATAATTAGATGTGATGTTTTATTGTGGTGAATGAAGTTTGGTTTTATAGATCACAAACTATGTGTAGAAAGTGACGTATGCCAGTTTTTGGGCATACACAAGAATGTTTGATTTTTTTCTGTGGATTTTTCACACACCTTTGCAGTCATATACAAAAAGTAACATATTATTTACTATTTTGGAGTCTCTTCCATAAAAGGGCTGCATATGAATTCTGACAGTATGTTCTCCTGTGAGGGTAGAAAACCACAGTGGGATGCTTTTATCAGGCATTCCAAGGGTACAAAACAGGAAGGAGGAGAAGCCAAATTGTAAAGGTAACACAATCAGCCGCCAAAGGAGTCACAGGAGTATCGGTTTCTTTAAGCTGTGCTGAGCGCGGTGCAAGATTAAGATGTGGATTACTGAACATTTACTTTATGTCACTGAGGGAGAGGCAGGTAGATTGTTATATGTGATACAGCCCCTTGACGTTCCACCTGATGACCCTGAATTTTCTGCTTCTAATTCATTGCGTTTTGATTTCACTTAAACGTTCATTAGATATATTTAGCTTGTGAGTTACACTTGTACTTCTGCTGATGCACATATTTGTATTTCCCTATTGAGTAGAATCTAATCCTGTGGGGCAGACTTAACCTTTGAGTCTTGTACTTGACCCTGCGCCTTAGGAATAAGTTTGTGTAAGTCAAGACTTGTTCTGCATCGCCACTTCAACCAACCAATCACTGTGTGACAGATGGACAAGAAGACAGAGATTTTTAATAACTGACTAATAACACAACTACATTTTGCATTTTGTGCCTCATACGTGTTTAACTTAAAGCCCTAGAATGCCAGCTGTCAGTCACCTTTTGTTCTATGTTTATGTCAATCAATGTGTACTTGAGTGGGCAGCACAGGTGTGCATAGACAAAATGTTACACAGGACCCCCCCCCCATGCCAGTTCCTCTCTTTTGTATCCATTTTCTTTGGGTCCATGTTCCATAGTAGCAAATGTATGAGTATTTCAAAAAGGCCTTTGAGATTTGATCCACCATCCACCTGCCTGAGTCCACTGCAGACAAATGAACCACTTTCCATTAAAACTGGGGGAAATGTGGGTGAAGATAGAGCGTGCAGCTGAGTAGTAGGTTGAACTCACTCATCTATGCACCCTGCAGACTTTCTCAGGTTCTTGCTGTAGTGAGAGGCTAGCTGCCCTGAAAGCGTTTCGCCTCTGTGAGCACACACAAACTGTCCATTCATCCCTACAAATTTTGCCTCCCCCTCCCCCGCTTCCCTCCAACTCTAGCTAAGTCAATTCAACTCAGGCCAAAAGCAAGGACCTTTAATCTAACAGAATGTAGTAGGCACCTGAACTACTTAACCGCTGTCCTTGCTCAAGGGGGTGGGCACACAGGCTAAGGTAAATGGCGTGTAACAGAAATCCCCGAACCTTATCCCCGACCAGGATGAGCACATTTCCTTTCTGTTGTTCCCAACAAAGGCCAGCCGGCATAAATGGTCCACTATCTGTGTCACTGGGAAGTGGATAGCAATTTGTTTCTGTTAAACAGGACAGTCCTCATCTTCCCCATCTACCCACCACCACCATCTCCCTCGTTCTCCTCTATATTGATGTTGATGCTAAAAGCTCACTGCAGAATTGAAGAAAAAAGGTTGGCTACATGTGACTCAATTCTTTAGGAAGTCACTAGAGTCACTGGAGGTACTGCAGGGGCCAATATGTATGCCAGAGATTCTCTTACCACGTGAGATAAGATACATGCTTGTTTTCAATCATCACCAAATCACATATAAGAAAAGACAGACAGATGCTTTATTTGTTTCCCAAGAGAAATTCACATTTCCAGCAGCTCGACAGATCAAAAAGATCACTACAGGAATGGGAATGTGGACACGGGGGGCATACAGTACCAGAAAGCAAAAATACTATCACTGGTAACTAAAAGAGTGAGTGGAATAGGTCCAACAACAATGTACAGTTTCAGCTTTGGTTCCCTGAGGAGGTGAAGCGTTCTCCTCAGTCTGTCATTGTAACGTGACAGTGACAATAAACTGTCACTGAAGCTGCTCCTGCTCCTGTTGATGTCCCTGTGCAGTGAAATATCTGGACTGTCCATGATGGACAGGAGCCTGGTCAGTGTCCGACACTCTGCCACAGATGTCAGGCTGTCCAGCTCCAGGCCAACAACAGAGGCGGTCCTTCTTCAGGCTGCCCAGTACACGACTGCGTACAGGAGAGCACTATCTCCCACAGACTGGTAGAAGGTTTGTAGCAGCTCCTTACAGATGTTGATAGATGCTGACCTTCAGAGGAAGTCCAGACAGCTCTGTCCTTTCCTGCACTGAGCATTTGTGTTGACAGTCCTGTCCATTTCCTCAAGCTGTGACTTGGGACCCATGGCCATGAGCTCTGTTTTCTTGCCGTTGAGTCTGAGGAGGTTGGTGGTCATCTAGGTCTTTATTGCATGTAGGTAGTGGACAATGGACTGTAGGGGGAGCAGAGTGGTTGGTGTAGCGCCATAATCTACTGAACCACCTCCTCATCTTCTTCATCAAAGTTTCTCCAGCTGACATCTCCCCCCGGACAGACACAGATATGCACTATTAACACTGTTGGACTCTTAAACAGCCTTACATGGACCTTTTATTATTAACATGTTATTATCAGCCTTCACAGTCTGATCTGTGAAATGCTTCTCATTGTTCATCATATATTCATTTTCTGTGCATGCAACACCTATTGCTGCTCTGTCCGTCCCAGGGAGGGGGTCCCTCTCTCTGTGGTCCTCCCTGAGGTTTCTTTTCCCCCTGTTATAAGGGTTTTTTTGGGCAGTTTTTCCTCACCCTGACTGAGGGTTTAGGACAGAGGGTGTAGCAATGTGTGGACTGTAAAGTCCATCGAGACAATTGTAAATTGTGATGTTGGGCTGAGAAATAAAATTGAATTGTAGCACTGAGATATAGTTGTGTATCATCAGCAGAGCAGTGGAAACTTAGATCATGTTGGTGGATTATCTGACCGAGCGTGAGCCTGTAGATGGTGAAAATAATGGTACCTAGCACAGACCCATGTGGCACTCCATTGTTTACTGGAGCATGGTGGGAGCTGGATCCATTCATGGAGACAAACTGCTGCCTGTTGGACTGAAGAAATTGGATCTGGTGAGTCCAAGTTGGGTGGATAGACGGTTAAGTAGGATGGAATGGGAGGTGGTGTCAAGGCTGCAGAGAAATTGAGAAGAATCAGGAGACTAATGTTGCCTGAATCAGAGGGGAAGTTATCGTGTTTGATAGGGCCTGAGCACTCACTGTCTTGGGTTTACTAAATGTAAATATACACCTCAAAAACACAAAGACCTCCACAAAAATGGGAGAGACGAAACGGAAAGCACGCACGAGGGCGGAATGGAAAAAAAACGAGAACCACAAGCAAGGGAACAAGCGAGGGAGGTAAAGGGCTGGACAGTCTGGCATGAGGGCACAAACAATCTGGCAGTGGAGTGAGGCCAGAGCACTGCTGAAGAGCAGGAGCAATCAGCGCAGTGACGAGAATCAGGTGCGATGATTGCGCTCTGCTTAGCCTGGCCACACCTCCGCTGCCAAACACAGAAGGACGAGGGAGGAGAAAAACAAAACAACACAAAAACACTGACACCCCCCATGACACAAACCTCATAAAATGGAAAATACATTGACAAAAAGTCTTGACAGTCTGACAATAGCCCACAAACATAGTTCCAGTGAGTATTAAGTTCACTGAATATATTCTCCATTGCGATACACCAGTCTGGTATCTCACATGACTTCAAGGCAACAATGTCTGGTGACTAAATTAGACATACAAACCAAAGTATTTCAAAAGGACGACATCACCATCCAGATCATCCACTGTGACATCAAAAGGAGCAGGAGCAGCTTCAGTGACAGATTGTTGTCAATGTCCTGTTCCACTGACAGACTGAGGGGACAGTTCCTCCCCCGAGACACAAGGCTCTACAGCACCTATGGGGGGGTGGGGGGGTGGTGGTAGTTGGACCTATTCCATTCACTCTTTTAGTCACCAGTGATAATGTTACTGCATTCCCCCTGGGTCCCCATTCTCACTCCTGTAGTGATTGTGAATTTCTCTTGGGAGATAAATAAAGTATCTGTCTGTGTCTGTCTTTTGTATATAATTTTAACTGTATCAATTCCGTCCTTTCCTTAGGTATTTGGACACATATGGTTCTAACCTCATGAGCGCCTCTAAGGAAAGGCTCCATCTCTGTTTTCTCTTTATTTGTCTATTTTCATCAGTTTCCTCACATTCCTCTTTCACTCCTAGCCCCCTCCCTTCCTTTGTATTGATGTCCTGGGACCCCATCTGGACCCTTTGGAGGTGTGAAATGCACAGTAATTATTAGTAATCATCACACATCATCAGAAATGGATCCTAGTGCTGTAATTACATGATAAATGTCTGCTTAACACATGCCCTCTATTTAGCCGCCCCCTGGAGACTGCAGATAATAGACAGCTAACAGGGATCCACAGAATGAGCCTTTCAGTGCCGGCCGGGGTTCATTGTCTACACCCTCACCCCTGTTTGGCAACATCGCAGACCCCATCAATCCCCAACCCACCCACCACCGGCTCGCTGACCCCTCCCCAATCACACGTGTCTTTTCACTGCTGAAAAGACGTCAGTCACTGGCAACATACCACGCCGATAATGGGTGACAAACAATGATCCAGGAGAGAGAAAAGAGAAATTAAGCCGTTGATTTCATGCTGCTGTATCGCATCAGCACCTGAAATGTGATTTGTTTGTTTGTATTGCGATGTCATTATGATCAACATGCAACTGACAGCCAGGAACCAACCTCCAGCACCCTGAGCCTAAAGGAGCGTTACGTACACAGTTGGCACAGCCTGTCGGAATGCTACGATTGCCTGAGTGATTGCAGATGTCATTTCACGGTCTGCATATTTTTCATGAACAGGTTGGCGATAAAAAACAAACAAACAAACTTTGAACCACAATTAAAAACCCAAACACTCATTGTCAGTCTGGAAAGTCTGGAAAACTGTGGAAACAAATAAGAAAGCCTGATCGCTGCAGGGACAAATGAGTCTCCAAGTCTGTTAGTCAGACATCTGCATCTGGAAGGAAGGAGCCTGAACTGGGTAGCCTGAATCTGCCAGGATCATTCTGGCCTGGTTCACTGACCTGGTCATTAAGGACCTGGTCATTTGCTGCACACCCCCACTATTCCCAAGAACCGATTCTTGTTTTTACATGTGAGAAGACCAAACTAACAGATGAATTTGATAAAAGAACATCCTCTGATGAGCCTCCATGCAGAGTGAGTCCACATGGGCTTCAGAGGTAAGCCTGTCATCAAGTATACTTCACAAGTATTTGTACTGGTTCACAACATCCACCTTTTCTCCTGAGATCACCACAGGTATATTGACGCATTATTAGTAGTAGTAGTAGTATTATTTTATCATCTCATCTATTTTACCATTTCCCTCGTCTTTGTTACATCCGAAGACATTTTTAAAACTGGAAAGCACTTCTGTGTAATCAAGTGTTGAAATGTACTTTAAAAAGAAATGAAAACAAAAGAGGTTAAGAGGCCAAGACCATTTCTCTTTTGAGACATATTTTGAGATACCATGAGGCCCCCCCCACCCCTTTGAATCAAACAGTTTATAAAGTCAATAGTTTTGACTTCAACTTCATATTTTATAAATGCAGCAAATATGTTGATCAATATTTATAATTGTCCTGGATTTGTCTTAAACTCTTTATCAGCATGCCACTGCCATGTCAAGACCACCCACAAGAAAACCGTGAGGGCGGTGCAATCTCAAACAAGGCCTGACAGTAAACGACATATCAACTATCCTCTAATTGATACCGCTGGGGTGGACAGTCCGATACTTAATGAATTGCTAATGGCCCTCAGCAATGTCATGAGTGACACGGGCCAAGCATTCCACCTGGTGGAGTCTGCCTGGGGACGGCCGTGGATGTGGATGCTTCTCATTAATGGAGGTGGGATGCCTGGTGATTGTTCAGTCTGGTGAGAAAAGGCCTCTTCCACAAATGGATGCCACACGTCTCCCTCAGTTCGCCCCCCCCCCGCCTCCTTTTTCCCCAAGTAACTCAAAGTCAGTGATAATGAAGACTTGATCAAAGGCGTGTGACATTCCAACTGGTCTGGCTGGGCAACCAGGAGAAAGAGAACATGAAGGCGAGACAAGAGGAGAATGAGAGAGACAAGGGGCAGAAAGGAACATATTTGATTTTACATAGCAATGCTGCCATTAGAGGCCTTGCAAAGCATAGTTCTGCTAGTAAAAGAAATACATGGATCAGGAAGTGTAGTCATAAAGACAGAAAGTGCCTAGGAGAATGTGTTGATGGTCAATAGTCTAAGAAGGCTGGATGTAAATCATCTGTCCTGTCCCTCTATAAAGATTACAAAGATAGGCCTGGACAATGAGCAATGTGTGTGGTTTTTTTCATTTTCATTTAATTCAAGAAAAATACAAATTTGTCTGTTCCTAAACCAGGTTTTTACACTTGCATTGTACCAGTTCCACAGCACTCTGAGAGTGATCATTCCTTACAGTAGGTACCGTATTTCCTCAGAAAGGCCCCAAACATTGGGGACAAACTAGTTAGGAGTTACTTTCCTGCTCCCAAAGTGGACACTTGGCTTTGCGGACCCAAAGGCAATTTCTGCTGTGGCAGCTGCAACTATTGTAAAAATATGGTGAAACCTGACACTTTTAGAGATGTGTTCACCATGATCTATCTGTCTTTCATAAAATGTAATACCACCCATGCTGTGGACAGACTTGAATGCACTTGTGGTTGTTTTTATGTGGGTCTAAGGTTCTAAAAGGAGGCTGAGTGCCAGAGTGTCACAACAGAGATATGCTATCTGGTCCGGGAACTTGAATTACCCTATGGTCAAACACTATATGGACGCTGAACGTGGTAGTGATAAAACTTTAAGAGTAATAGGAATTGAATCCATCAGCTTTGATGTCAGGGGTGAGGTCAAACGCCTCAAACAAAGGGAGGCGTACTGGATCTATGACCTTAAAGGCACCAGGTACCCTGGGTTGAATGACTCTGTCTATCTTGATCTATCATGTTTTTTTGTACTTCCTGTCTGTGTTTGTTGTGTGGTGCCCCTAGAGGCCTGGAAGAGTGGTGCACTCTCACCTTTCCACACCTGTGTTGAGTTCACATATAATTACTGAGTTTATTTCATTGTGCTATTAATTCAATTCAATTCAATTCAATTTATTTGTATAGCCCAACATCACAATTTACAATTGTCTCGATGGACCCTGAAGAAGGCCTATGCCGATACTATTTTTTTTTTTTTTTGTCTCTAGCCCATTGAATTAAAGGCCTTTTACATTTTACAACCTCCTTGTATGTCTGGACCTGATTTTTTTTTTTATACCACTTGTGTAGGATAATAATCCTCTTTATTTTATATTAGAATTTATCACAGTATGCTATGCCACATTTGGCCTTCTACAGCCCAAATATGTTACATATTTATAGTTTTGCTTTATGCAAAAAACAACAAAATATAATGTACTTTGTACACTGTAGGTCATAAACCTTACCCGTGGAGCTGTATGTCCATTTGCTGTCACAAGCTGTGGTTTATTTATCTCAATGCATGTGTCAGCTTGACCTGCCACTGACTCATAATTTGCAACTAATAACTGCTGTGGGTGGAGTGAATATAGCTTTTCATTAGTGCCAACAGCTTTTACTCATACTATCCCTGCTAAAGGGCCCTTCCAATAATGGTTAGCTATTATTAATATAGCATAGTTTGAATGTATGGAGGTATTGTACGAATTCATTGTCATAAAGTTATCAAATAAATTAGAAAAGAAGGACTTAACTTACAATAATGTGTAATATAATGTATGTATATTTTTCTCACCTACAGTTACCTACATATATAAAAGTTGTAGCAGAAGTGGTGCTACAATACTTAAACCCATCTTAACCCCAGTCTGATAATTAACTGCCCATTTATTGAGAGAATTTGCAGAATATCCAGAGTGAAAAAATCAGATAATTTAGTGTGAAAACTGGCAGAACAGACATATAGATTAAATCAAGAAACACCATAATAATAATAAAAAAAGTATCTTTCAGCCCCGTAGGAATCACAATATGCAAGCAGCTCATTAAGTGGCATTAAAACTGTGAAGGTCTATAATTAGCGAATAAATCCTTCCCCTCATGAATGAATTCATCTGT
>CAAKHB010007248.1:158466-180531 GCA_901007665.1 Aeoliscus strigatus | reverse complement strand
AGTCTGATAATTAACTGCCCATTTATTGAGAGAATTTGCAGAATATCCAGAGTGAAAAAATCAGATAATTTAGTGTAAAAACTGGCAGAACAGACATATAGATTAAATCAAGAAACACCATAATAATAATAATAATAATAAAAAAAGTATCTTTCAGCCCCGTAGGAATCACAATATGCAAGCAGCTCATTAAGTGGCATTAAAACTGTGAAGGTCTATAATTAGCGAATAAATCCTTCCCCTCATGAATGAATTCATCTGTGTGCCATAATTCTTCATCACACAGAGTAATGCTGGCGATGAATGAGTCTTTTATGCGCCACTGTGGGAAGGCTTTTGTGAAATTACGCTACTGTATAATCATGCTAATCATAAATTAGCATTTCAGGATGGAGCAGTGGTGTGTTTGTGTGCTCACATGAGTGGAAGCTTGAATATCTAGATTTGACACCAAAAAAAAAAAAAAATGGAAGCAGTCTCATTTGATCACTCATTAATCAATTCATGCATTTTTGTGATCAGTTTTCACAATTTTCTGTGTTTGCAGTAATTTACTGAGGATCTCAATATGTTCTTTCAATATTAAGATATCTGATTTTTTTTTTATATTCTCATGTTTCAAATTATGCAATAAAAGTGCTTCAGGCAGCTGCAGGCCCGTTACGCTTTGACACACCCTTTCAACTAAAAAGCTGCTTTCCTCTGCTCCCCATTTCTCCCTCGCCTTTTTTTCCTCTTAGGACTGCATGACAGATAGGAGGTATAGGATACAATACAAAACATAAAATCAACACAAAACACCGGCATTGAAAACACTAACAGAAGGCACATGACGGCGGTATTAGATTCAAGTTTCTATTCATTGCCTGAGAGTAGCAGGTGTGTGTTTCATTACCCACCCAAAAGAAAGCACGAGTCCAGTGTGGGCTTCTTAACGTGGGGGCTTGACCAGCTAATGAAAGCAGACAAAAGAGAACGATCTAGAGGCAGCGGCCACTCGGGATCCAAGCTGGAATCTTTGCCAATTAGACCCTGTTTGTTTGAAGTGACAAAACAAGGAGGCGCTTGGTCATTAACCCTAGTGTGGTTTGACTTGGATTTCTATTAAACCGTATATTTTTTGCCCCCAAACATTCATCCTCTTTGAACATCACACAAATTTAATTAATTATGTTATACCAACATGATTTATTTCAGTATCATCCTTACTACACTATTTTACGACACGGTCAGTTTGAACCAGACCTCTTTCAGAGGTGAAGCATGAAACACAAAATAAAACCGTGATATTTTACGACATTCTAGTTCAACACAGCAACGACTATATGTTGTGTTTTCATGAAATCTGGTAGATTTTACTCCCTAAGGGCGGAGGTGAGGTGGCATGCCTCAAATGTGGCAAATGCATGATTTCTTAACTATGACACGACATAAAAACGTAATCAGCCCTGATTATGGGGTTTGGATGGACCCTTGATGACAGCGTAAACTCTGACGCAGTGTTCAAAAGGCCTCTGTGACCTTTGAATAAGACCTGGGTGCAGGCAGCCTCTTGTATCCCCTCCTGCTCGTCTTCCTAATTCACAAATTCCCTTTATTAATGAATTATGGAGAACCTAATATTATTTCTGATAATGCCTCTATCTTTCTCTGCCCTTTTACGTCTCTCTACTGTCCCTGATGCCGTCTTTGTTTCACCCCAAGTGGTCGAGGCAGAAGACCATCCACACGTAGCCTTGGATCTACGCAAGGTTTCTGTGCGTGTTCTATTCAAATAGTCAGTTTGCTAATGCGCCGTTAACATGGAATGCGGGAAACGGAGGGAGATGTCTGCTGGACGGAACGGAAAAACAAACGAGCAGAGCCACTGACATGACAATGTAAAAAAAATAAGATATAGAAAATATATTCTTGTGTATTATTTGGTGTTATCATAGCAGTACATCTATTGCTCAAACTCCAAACTACGTCCCATCCGGTGGTTAATTCCGTGGCGGTAGATGGTAAAAGTTAAAATATTTGAAATTTGTCGTCTGCCGTCAACAGTCTTCTCTGCCGGCCCAAGTTTTACCGTCCTTCTGTCGTCCACTAAAATGTTTCCCTGATTGCATGTGAATGGGTCATGCGATGACTATTCTCACTATATAAATAAAATCTCTCTTGGTCTCTGACGTCTTTGCGTCTTTCGTAGCTCATTCACGTCAAGGAAACTAAAATAAACACGTCCTTTTCATTTACAACAGAGACACAAATTTTCCTCATAACCACCACTCAAGAGAATATTCTCTGGCGAATGATTGATTATTTTAGAAATGAGGGCCACTATTTCAGGGTTTACAGCCTGATGCGGATGTTCAACAACCATCCAGCCATCTCAAACCCACTGAAACAGACTGAAGCGTCGGCTGAATGTAAACATTTACAGCATGTGTAAAGAGTAATAGCTCCATTTATTTCCCTTCAATTGGTTTCCCTACATTTTGAAATTGTGGGGAGAAAACATGTCTTGGAGATGTGCCAGTGACTGTGCACTAGGTGGTGCCCCATCTCTTCTCCCAGACAGAACCAGCTTATCTAAGTGTCAAGTCTGCACTGTCGATGGTGCTAATCATGAGCGGGTGATTATTGAGCTGTCAGCAGTGATATACTGCAGTCAATACTTTGTTTTATATACATATACATATATATATATACATGTATGACACAAGTGAAAGTGAGTGAAATCATTTGAATATTGGGGTGATAAGAGAGGTGCCAATGCATGTGCAGCATATCATGGAAAACAACAACACACACACACACACACACACTCACTCACAGACACATTTAGACACATGCATAACTGGTAATTGCCTGAATTCTCTCTCTCCCTCCCTCGCTCTCGATAACTCATAATAACCCCGGGAGTGAAAACTAGTTGGTTGATTAAGAGGGATTCAGGTGATGAGGGCTCCAGTCTCTCTGCTCAGGGCCTATAGCATCAGCGCGACCTCAGGCAGCAGCTGGTTCCGTAATTACGCAAGCTGATTTATACATCATTAAGACCTCCATATAAGTCACCCCTTTTGAAAAGAGCAGTTAAGCTGCTTATACTTTTTCTTCCCCTCCACAAAACGTCAATTCTGTTTCAAATGAATGTATGCCGCTCGTCTGAAAGCATATGGTATATTTCTCACCTATTAATAATTCAAGTTGAATGAGCAAAAATTAGTTGGCTCAGTTACTGCCGCATTTGTCCCACATTAATGTCGCTGACATTTTGTAAATGGAGCTATTATGGTAAAAACAAAGCAGAGTGAATGGCCGCGGTTTGCTGTACTTAGGAAAAGAGAGGGTGTCATTCATACACCTGTCATTTTCAAACCGGCACCATTATGATTTACAAAGAGACCTTCTTCAGTGGAGCTGCTGCCTCCGGTGAAAAGCAACGGCCTCGAGATTGTTGCCTGTGAGAAAACAGACATATGTAATCTTCAAATCTTAACGCAGCGTGGCTGTGTTTCATCTCGCATTTTCAAATATCTGACGCAAATAATTAGCAATACTTCTGAGCACGCTCAGTTCCTCAGACTCTTTCCACTTGTAATGAATATTTGATAGAAATCATATTGAGCCCCCGTCATTTTGGATGGCAGAGAAATACTCGATGAACAGGTGTTCTTTTGGATAATCAGAGCTGGTGCATTTTAACAACGCACACACACACACACACACACACACACACACTGCTCAATGGCTCCGAGCACATTGTTGCTTTAACTTTCTGCACTAGTTATCCCTCTCGGAGCACGAAGCCTTGGCAGCTAACTCTATTGGTTTTGTGTTATGACGCTTTGGCCTCAGTGGCTGAGGTTGAATAGCAAGGAGGATGAGACTGGGGGAGAACACAGCCTGGGGAGAGAAAAAAATAACTCTTTCACATTATTTCTGAAGTGAAGTTGAGTGTGAGCAGTGGCTAGAGAAGGCCATGTCAAGACTTGTCGAGGCCCCATTGTCTCTGGGGTTATTATTCTTGGCGGATCATTAGGCCCTGAAGAGGAGGCACACCAACATGACAACACGCCCCCCAACAAGCTCTCAGCTGTGCTGCTACTCCCTCCAAACCCAGCCTCTCCACTCCTTCGGTAAGGCTGAGAGGTAAGTAAATGTCGGCTGGTATCCCGATTCAGATTAAACCACACAACCGTCGTCGGTTGTTGAGGTGAGCGTTGGCAGGTTGGATGAACGTCATGGCGTTGGCATCAACTTATTTCCGCCTTCCCTCTCGTCGCTTCGATTGCCACGAGAAAACATTGACATATGGATCGACAAATGAGACCGGTATGACCAAATGTGTTTGAGCCACTTTTACATGATAAATTTTGTCCTTAATGGAGCCATTAGCGTGCAGGAAACCAGTCGTAGAAGGGGCCATATCTCACATGGTTGGCTGTCATACGTAGAAAGGGCAGTGACGGAGAGACTGGCATTGTCTGATACATTTTCAAACTTGGCCCTGTCACTGTCACTCTCCTCCTTCCTCCCTCTCTATCCCTCCCTCCTTTACTTGAATGTCACCACTCTCGGAGGATTTAACGTTGCTTTTAACCCTCATTGCCATATAATTACCTTGACATTTACCCTGCATTCAATCAAGTTTTAACAGCAGATTTATTGCAGTGACTTTTTGTAGCAGTAATTATGCAGGTTATTAGGAGTCTTTGTGTTAATGTACTTTTATGTTGATCATTTCCTGCATATTCTGTTTTCCTGTGTGGAGGAGCACACTGTCAGTTGTCTATAGACACAGTGTCACTAGAAAGGACAGAAATCCTATTACATGAAGTATCAGATGACTTGGGGTATGAGGAGTGGA
Organism: Aeoliscus strigatus; assembly: GCA_901007665.1. Taxonomy (NCBI): domain Eukaryota; kingdom Metazoa; phylum Chordata; class Actinopteri; order Syngnathiformes; family Centriscidae; genus Aeoliscus; species Aeoliscus strigatus. The sequence continues at coordinate 175,676 of CAAKHB010007248.1, read as the reverse complement.
ACAGGGTAGCACTGCCTCTCCCTTCTTTATTGCTCAGGTTATTATCACAACTGCTGGGGAATTGTCGAGACAGGGAGATAGGAGTGGCAATGATCCATCCGGGACTCGTTCATCACCACGTGCTGCAGCCTCCCGAATAGAAATTACATCTGCATCTGAATTAGTAACATTATTCGCCAATTTGGCTCAGAGTGAACATTGTTCCATTGAAGGCGGTATTAAATTAGAAAATGAGTGTGTCTTTAATTTTCAGAGTATAAATCAGGGAATATAATTCACCTTCATGTACCTTAAGGGCAATCACATTATCCTAAGCGACATTTTATCCTCAGCCCTGCCAAGTGATCTTGTCAGGACATGCAGTCACACACCAATCATGTTTCCTAGGGAAGCAGGAAATACATCTTCTCCTCCAGAATTAGACATAAAATATGAGTATCTTCTTCTGACTGAGAGCTTATTTTAGATGGTCCTTGCCAACCCATAAACAGTATGGAGAATTACTCTTCAGCACACCGAGCATAATTTTTTTTTTAGTTGGTAGCTGGGGTGACATACCTAATATCATCTTATTTTTACAAGTGTAAACAAGTCCAAGCTGGACAGGTCTTTATGGACCACTTGAGCCCCCCCCCCCAAAAAAATAAAGAAATGTACAAAAGCACAAATCCAAATAAAATAGCAAATACTAAGGTTGTTTAAAGCTGTGAGCCTGGATTCTTCTTTTGAAAGAGACAAACATGTTTGACATGTTCAGCACCACAGTTAAAACCACGAGTAGCAGCACTGACGTAAAGTTAAAACTGGGACTGAAACAGAGGCAACGTAGGATGTATTAACACATTTAGATACAAGGACTGCTTTAAGTGGTGTACGCTCATTCTCATTAAGATGTAAGTGGATGTCAGGTTTATCTACAAACTACATTGTCACACAACTACCATGATAGCTGCTTAGATGGAGTTAATTCAGTGGAAGCAGAGGAGCCTTTCATTTAAAGATGACATGAAACGTGAGGCATAGTGAGCGTTGAAAAGAGGGATTCTACACATGTTGAATTCAAATCATAAACCAATATAGTTGGCTTACTTTAACCACTGTAGCGCCATCTTGGATTAGCAATGAATATGACATCACTGAGTTGGTTGGCTACCGTGTGCTGAGAGTAATTTTTTTTTTTCAAGCTTTGATACTTAGATGAACTTGGATAAATAGTTGATAAACTTGCTATCATGTTGCTGTGCTCACAGATGGCAAAAACAATATGATGCCTTAATCTTAATCTCGGCTTTAAAACTAAAAGTTAATATTCTGAAACACATAACACTGCTATTTACATGGAAATCACACTGTAAATTGTCATATCTTGTCTCTGCGTGCTCCTATAATCAACCATTTACCATCCACCAGAACCGATTGTTTTCTCTCGATCTGTTTTACATGCTAAATGCATTACCATTAACGAAGCTTGAAAAAAAAAAAAAAGACCCTTTGTCAGCAGCACACAGTAGCCCGAGGCCAACAAACCCAATGAGGTCATGCTCACCGCTAATCCAAGATGGCGCTGTTTTGGTTAAAGAAGTCAAACTATACTCATCATTTGAATTCCGTTTCAGTTTGATTGTTTTTTTTAAGCCTGTTTCTGTACTTTTCTCTTGTAGATAGTCTAGTCAAAGTGTTGAAACCTGGTGAAGGAACAAAGGAAACCACTGATATACTTTTCTAAAGTTCCACAACATTGCAGTAACAATGGTCTTTGTTTGCAATAAACACAAGTTACAGTTTCAAGTAACCTGATCAAATTATAACAAATGGATTGACCTTTCAATGCCAGTCAATGTTCCCATGGCGCACCGCACTGACTGTTCATTTCATTTTGGCCAGTGCCCAGACCTCATTAAAAATGAATGCACTCCTTAAACCCCAGCACTAGGCCCTTTCCATTAGGGAGTGAGATATGAGGGTGATAAACATTATTTGTGATCGGATATGAATCGTGCAAGGATTGCCTGCAATATTAGAAGGCTCATTGGAAAGTGATTGTGCTTGAATTTCCCCCCATGCAGCTTCGTGCCATATCACAGCTCGTGTAATTTGTTTCATATTCATTCTGGCCATTGTTGTGCATCATATTGAAAGCCCTATCCAGCTGATCTAGACCAGACAATTTGGATTTTTGTTATTCGGCCCCACTTGGTTGATTTTAAGCTGATCAGGATATTTGCCTGGCACTGTCTTGGGCATCCTGAATGGCCTCATCATATGTTTAATTACCATACTGCCTTTGTTGAAGAGAAATTCATCTATTTTGGTGTGTAGCCGTTGGGTGTGTTTCTGTGTGTGTGCGTAAAGAAGAAAGATGGAGAAAGGGTCCGTTTGGTTGTCATCCCTTTCTGTCCGATGTCACAGCCCCTTTGATATACCGTACAGGTGTATTTTCATGGAAACGGTGCGTTGATGGATCCCCCATAAGAGGTAATAAACCTTGACAGGGTATTAGAGATTCACCCCTGAACGCTCCAATGACAATCTCCCAGAAATATACATTTAATATACCATTGATTGATTGATTTTATGTAATATGGTTAACATTACCATCAACGCTGCCTTTGGGAGCAAGACACCAACTCTTTCTGTAAGGAATAGCTCTTTTGGAAAGGTGCCTGACCATCATGATGCCATTTGTTGTGAAACAGGAAACCTTTTTGTGTTGGTGTATGTACAGCCTAAATGTGTATATGGTGCAATTGCCTTAAGAGTACATCCATATGGGGATACATTTCACATAGAATTGCAGTGCAAATAGATGCACGTCATCCAGCAGTATCCACACCATGACCGATGGTTTGAGCTGTATTCGCTGACTGTTTGACCCCAATGTAGTAGTCGCTGTGCCTGTTTTCTTTCCTCTAGGTTCACTGACAGTCAGAAAAGGATCATAATGGCCGCCCTTGGACACTATGCACTACAGGGCATGGCTGTGATGGGCTGCAGCACATATTAATATTAATAAGTATAAAAGCTGCCTGGCTGGCACAGCATCATCAGCACACGCAGACATGCACACACAAACCTAAGTAAAAGGCCCATTATGGATGTAACTGCATAGCGTTTGCAGATGGACCGTTTCCCAAGGTCAGTTTGAAACATTTGCCAGCAGGAAACCTACACAGAGTGCCTATTGTTCTCGCCATTTGGGGAAAACACACATTATGTAAATGATTCTTCTTTTGGAACAAAGCACACACAACTAGAAACAGTGTGCTAATGGCTATCACTTCAGCCAAAGCTAATGGTTCTTTACTTACCGGTATGTGTGTGCCGCGTGTGTTTTGTACGGTATTGTGCACATCTGTGCATGTCAGTTCCATAGTTGATTAACTTAGTAGGCAACATTTTTCTGGCTATTACTTAACATTTTTTTGGCAAGTAATAGTTATTTTGGCAAGTTTTTTCTCGGCAGAAAGAGCAGAGCCACCGTCAGAGGCAATAATACAGTTTTATTCAGGGGAAGAGTGAAAGAGGGATACAATGTCACTTTTGCCTCTCAACCAACACAAGATATAAAGTAAAAAAAAAAAAAAAAAGCAGCACATTTATATCATGGTTGACAGTTTGGTATTCACAACGACATCCACAAACAAAATGAACAAATCATGCAGAGATAGATTACTTGACATGAACTGAGGGAACATCTGATTATGGGGATGTCACATGTTCTATGTTTGGGTAGAAGCCATGACGTTCAAAGACAAGGGCGACAAGGAAATAAAAGTGATTTGATTTGGAAATGTAGCTACTGATGGGTGTCTGAGTCACATGCACTGCCAACTGAAGTGCAGATTCCAATGTCAAGCAAATCAAGGATCTTGTTTTCCTCCACATTTCAGATGCAGGAGACGTAACCACTGAATGGGAAAATTAAATTGCATTTCCCATGGCATTAGTTAGAAATAAGCATTGAAGGGCATTGTTAGCAAGGGTTATATGTCAGTGAACTGCATGCTTCAGCTTCATTAAAACTGCTTTGAAAGCCACACTGCAATGAAAAGAAATCAATATCCAAAGCACTGTTGAATTGCATTAAAAAAATATTATCAATAGCAATACATGGACGAAAGGATTCACACTGTTCAAACTCACTGGTTTCAAGAAATACCTAAAAGCCCATTGTGATGTCGGCCATATTTCCCCATTGTTCGGCTTTCTTTTCTTCAGTTTCTATCTTCTGTGTTGGGAACAACGGTCGCTATGAGTCTGGTCCTCTCTAGAGCAGCGCGCAGACCTGGGCTGGGACCAGTTATATTTCATTCTCAGCCTGACTTGTCCCAACAATGTGACGACAGGTGACAAATAACCTGACTCATGATTGAAATCTGGCAAAATAACACTGTTTTTTAATAGCGTCCCCAAGCAGAAATATGGCAGCTGCAAACTAAACAGTGCTTCATCACGTCCATGCCAGTCCCAGCAGTTCTCCATTAAGGGCCAGATCATTGTGTTTTGCCTCCCCCATCCCATCTGACCGCCAAAGTGACAGCCCAGGCCGGCTATTTTGACATTGAAAAATATTTTTGCTGACAGGGCCACAAATCACACCGACAAGTTTTAAAACTCAATATTCGATGTGCTCGATGTGAATCTGCTATATTATTGTTAAAAATGTGATGTCGTCGTCTCTCTCCACTGTGTTCTTTTGTTATTACGGTATTGACGGTGACCATAATAAAGTTGTGGTGTTTTGATGCCAGTAAGAGAAGCAAAGGAGATGGACGCCGAGGGTGTGAGATGAAAAGGATCGAGGAACAATCATGCGGCGCTGGAACAAAAGTGGTGCGTTTCATGACATCCGTGAAACAGACTGTGACAGAATTTCATCAGTTCGGATGGTTTGTTTTTGTAATTAGCCCACCTGCCGACGCCACACTGGTACATTTTTGAAGCATCCATTGCTGTATCGTACATTGTCATACTGCTGTCTTCCATTCTTCCATATTAAATCTGCCTGGTGTATAATCAGTCCACCTTTTACTCACACTAGACCTCTGTGCTCAACTAGTGCTATCAAGCCAATGGTTACTCTAATATCTCCTCAAGCTGAAGCGTTGTCAACCATGGAGGCCCTAATGTGTGACCAGTGTGCACGAGTAAGTGCGCTTTAGGCTCATTGTTAACATAAGGCCAAATCTGTAATATAAGCACGGACAATTAAGTGCACAATTTTTGTATAAATGCAAAATCCCTCACTTTGAATTATTTAATTCCCTCTCTACAGTTCATTTAATAGAGCTCTTTTGGCGGGTGGTTTGAGTCAGAGAAAAGTAATTTGATTCTGCCCCTTGATTTAATTAGATTTTATGATGTATGGTATTGCTAATTCGGTGGTTCACCATGCGTTGTCTGCGCCCGTCCCTTGCACTGGCGGTGCGCTGTCAGAGCCCCATTTTTAACGGTATTGAAAAATTCAAGCTTTATTATTGCCCCTCACTCATTTTCTCCCATCAGGGACAAAGTAATGAGCTTTTAGTCTCTCTCCTAACTCGTCCTTTTTTTCATCTATCTTCATCTCTTTTTCCTCTCCTATCTGCACGTTTTTTTCTTTTCCACCACCCCCACTTTTTGAAAAAACAATGGGGGATGGATAAAGTGTCAGACAGACCACAGGGGAAGAACTGTAAGAACAGGAAAGGCAGAAAGTAGAAATGATGGCGCGGACGAGAGCGATACAGTATGGGAATGAAATTAACAAATAGCATTGTAGGACAAAAGGAAGGGATGATGAGTAGAGGTGTAGAAAGAAGAGGTGTGTGTGTGTGTGTGTGTGTGTGTCGCAGAGGAGTGGAACATGAACATTGTGATGGTGAATATGAGAGATAAGGAGCAGTTACACAGGGGACGGGAGTGAAAGCAAAGGAGCAAGATGGAGAGAAAAGACGGAATCGAGTGAGCGCCCCAGGCAGGCCGTTCCCGCATTAGCCCACTGATTCATGAGTTAAGTTTCCCCAAGTGCTCATGGCTACTCGCTTTCAGTTCCTTTGACTGTCATTTAGAAAGGCTCTTTGGAGTTTTGTTAATGCAGTATTTAATGAGAGTGCACAATAGCTAATACAGTATATTTGTCTGTATGAAAGGTGACGACAGGAGGCATCACTACTCTCATACCCGCTTCTTTACCAAGCATCTCATAGGCCTGAGAAAAGATGGGCTACTGATCCCTCTAGTTATATTACATCCATCGACGGCGTTAAACCAGAGTTAAATGGAGGAAAAGTTGCACAAAGACAGAGACAGACAAGACAGCAGGAAGCAGTGGCGACTGCTGGGCTTTCCAACAGGGGAAGCTCATTACCTACATAAAACTTGACTGAAGTTATTTATACATAAATGTGTCTGCACAGGACCGAATTGGAAAATACCCAAGTGCAGGTGTAGACATAAATAAAAAAACGTGTTAATGAAACTGGTGTTCCACACTCCAGTTTGTCATGAGCAGCCCCGTTTTCCAGTTCAAAGTTCAACGGGTTCTATTTGAATAAGTGAACACATATTTTACCAGTTAGCTCAGGATAGTTTAGAGGAAGCTGAGCCCCCCCTTGTAGTCCTAGACTAATCGCCACTGCAAGGAGGAGGCATCATTACCCATATAATCACTTGTCTGATTGCCACACATGCAATATGTCTCACAGCAGCTCCTAGAAAATTCATAGCTGCCTGACTGTGAGACTCTCACTAAGCTGTTAAGTATCCCTGGAACACTGAGCCAATATGGGCGCAATTACAGAAATACAGGGCAAGATTTGATAAAAGTTTGAAAAAAATCTGAGCAGTTTTGTGTGTGAGACTACCTCAATATGTGGTTACTGCAGCGGGCAACAGCTTTATCAAACAAGTTGACAACTCTGCATAAACAAGCATGGCATACCGCTTCCATTCTGTCATTGGACACCCATAAGGGGCTGTCTCCAAAGAGCGTGGCTGTGTGTAGTTTGGGCCCCAAACCCGATAATGATACCGGTAATCCATTCAAAACTAATCAAACATTTACAAAGGTGCCACAATGTGCCGGGAACTCTATTCATCAGCGTCCAGGATCACCAACACACAGGCCAAAGTCATTATGCTTTTGGCGTCTCAATCTACCTATGCAAATGAGACAGCAGGGTGAGTGGGGGTAGCTGACAACCAGACTTGTGTACAACATTATAAACAAATATCCATCCATTACGGTTGCCTGCACAAAAAAACTCTTCCTCTGCTGCACTACTATCATTCACTGAGCAGGAAGTGACAGTGTTGTCATGGTAAATTAGCAGCGTATGTCAAGCTTTTGTTATAAATCCTGGCCTACTGTAACTATTTCCCCCACTTGATGTATGTACATGGTTGATGATATATCAACACGGCTCAGTGATGAATAATTCAGCGCGGGTGATTCCACAGGGCGTGGGACAGGCCTTGTAGTGAGGGCTGGGGGGTTTTTGGGGAGTTGAAAAGTGTCCACCTTTCTCTGTAATCCTCTCACGGCGCCTGCAGGCTCTTAACCTTTTGTGCCCCCATTACACAAACCATTTGTTTATTGTGCAGTAATTACAAACCTTCAAGCCTGAAGGCAAACAGGTTGAGGTATGCTGAAATGATGTGGACATTCATAACAATACATCATACAACAGGCATGGAGTGAAACAATGAATTTATCAATATGAACAAACTGGCAAAACAACCAGGTGGTTACTAGGCTGAGAAATATTACCGCGTAAAGTATTTTTTGACATATTACAAAACACATTTCTTCAAATCAGTTGGTTAAGAGGGTGATATTTTTATTTAGCAATTTCATGCATGTTTGCACCACAAGGTTTAATAAAAACACGTCTGGAGACTAAAGGGGGGAAAAAAAAAAAAATCTAATTTCAACACTCCAGAAGTTATTTAATACTCCCTGTGTAAGAATGGCAATCCCTATTACCACTGGATAAAGTGTACCCTTTTTATTTGAAATGAAATGGCAGTAATTTCTTTTTAGATTGATGACTCCTTACATGCGGGCCCAATAAATGAAAAATTGATGAGGCTCAGTTCTCTCTTTTAATATTTAAGGCAATATTAAAGTCTCTCTTACATCTCATGGAAATAGATTTATTTAAAATAATAAGACCATTGGGCGTTGTTTACTAAACACCTCATGCATGTTTTATCAACCCGGCAGCTCCTGTAGGAATTCACCGGCCCTCGTAATCGTTACTGTTTTGCAGTGAGTATAAAACGACTTAAAAGGAAGTCAGATGATGACGCCGTTGCGTAGCAGCGCTCCTACTGTTGGATGTAGACTGGGTTGATGCTCGTGCCAGTGGTGGCTGGCGTCTGTGCCAGAAATGGAGGAAGGGAGTTGCGCAATAAATGGCAGAGATTGTATATTTCGTGTCGGGTTATAATGTGTGCTCGGTGAGGAAACGGATGTTTCGTGTGGCTGCGTGGACAAATGGGATCAACTGCCATTTTAAAAGAAAGCGTATGTGTTGGAAGCAGAGAAGAAGCACAAGGAGAGGAAGCTGCTCGATTGTTCTGACAGTTCTGACAAGCCACAGGCAAGGAGAGTCCCTTGGATGAGCAGAGGAGGATACCTATGTAATACTGCATCGCCACTGTTTAATTAGTTCTTAAAGTCGGTTGAAACGGGGAGCTCAGGAGTGGGACAAGGAGTTCGTATCTCTGAACGAAACCTGACCTGTGATACTTTCATCTCTTTTATACACGTGGAAGGTTGGAACAAATGGAAGTAAACCATGATTACCAAACATCATAAAGGGTGGGGTGAGCGTTGGGGTTAGTGGGAACTTTCACAGGTGCCAGAACAAATCGTTCACAAGGTACATTTCCCCAAATTACGTTTCCACAAATGACACACAAGTGTCAACATGTAACACATGTACCTTCACGTTTATGTCCTGATGTGTGCGGTCACGTTTTATGTACATTTATGTCCCTTACTGTATGTTTTGAGGTTCCTATGGTTTTAGTCGGATATAATTGCTTCAGTTAATATTTTAGTTCACCTACATTTTTCAGACTTACTCTGAAAAGCAGCGCCACCCTTAGTCCTGCAAAAGTAATAACCCTGCAGGCAGCAGCATCAATAAAACTGTAATCGAATGGGAGAGTGGGGGGGCTTTCATTATTGAACTAAGAATTTACTATTAGTCTGACTGCTGATTTAGTTACTAGTTATTTGCTGAATTAAATGTTCTTTTACATTCCCAGTCCAATGAAAACCTTGAATCATGTTCGAGTTCAAGTGTTCAACTGTGTTGAGACAATAGCTGTAAGATATTGTTTTATAAACCTCATAAACTGGAAAATGCATCGTCACAGAGTATTGTCGGTCTGACTCAGGGGGATTTAGGTCGGAGTCACGTGGGACCAAAGACAAGATGACAGCACAATGAAAAAGCTCCTGACAAGCACAATGTGTAATTGGATATACAATAAGTAATGGATACTGCCTGAGGCCATAATTTGAGGATCGTACATGCAAACAAAGTTCAGCAAGTAGAGAAAGTGACCTTTTTTTTGACACCATGAAACATGGTACCTAAAAAATTGGGCACACTGCCCAGGGCCACCCAACTGAACGGAGCTGGGAGGTGAAGTGGAAGCAATCATTGGAACTGTAGTCAATGAACTTTGGGGGCTCAGCGAGTAGATGCTGGAACTGAGAGAGGAGATGAAGAGAAAGAGGAGATAAGCGGCACACTAACAGTGATACAGAAGATAACGGGGGGAATACCTTAAATATTACTGCAGTAAAAGAGTTGAAAAGATTCTGTGCAAGCCATGGAGAAGTGTGACAACCACCGGCCTGGGGATCAGTGTGTTTCCCTGCTCTCCTGCCTCTGTTTCCTCTTCCACAGCCTTGTTAATTGCCCCTACCCCTCCCATTTCGTATAGAAATTGGCTTCACCTGCTTTGGGCCTTTAAACGCTGGGTAATGCCAAGATGTCTCTCTCTCTCTCTTTCCCTCCTGGAAGGCTGGGGCCTTCCGAGCACCCATCTTAGTTTGTATGGTTTGGGTTGGGTTTGTTGAGTTTCCTTATACGTACTACTTGTGTCAGCATCCACAGACTCATAGCACCCAACACCCCCACTACCACTGACTGCTGACTTTACCATTAGTCTCAGTTGGTTGAGTATTTTTCAGTAAATAATTTGTTCATTTTTACGCTGTTCCGATGTCAACCTCCCTTCTTTGTTGTGCTCTTGCAACAAGCGCTTACAAGATCTCGACGTGAGGCCGATGCAGGTTCACCTGTGAAGCCTATCATCACCAGGAAGCGGGAGAAGAGGGTGCTCTGCAGCGTCGAGGAGGCAGAGGCATGAGGTATCTCTGGCTGGATATTTGGGGACTCATGCTGCCGATGGCGTCGTCGGCGAGGTTGGTAATAACAATGCACCAATCTTATATAGCACTTTTATAGACACTCATCAGATCCATTGTTCATTCACTCCACATTCATACCCTGATGGTTGTCACTGCTACATCTGTAGCCACAGCTGCCCTGGGGCAGGTCGACAGATACGTGGCTGCCTAATGACACCAACGGCCTCCTCCACCACCACCAAACATTCACACAGGGCAATCTTGCCCAGGTACACACAACTGAGGTACCGAACACAGATAAGGCTGAGAAGGGACGAGTTATTACAGAATAATACTTCAATGTCATGATAGCAGAGGAACTCAGAACCTTTTTTGATATAAACATTGGATTTATAGATCAATAAACGGTATGTATGGGCAGCCTCCATGTCTCGGTCCATAGTAAGCTATCTGAAACCAAAGCCTGAAACGGTTCAAAGTGATTTTGCACCCCTAATTCTCATTTGTTCATTAATAATGAAATGAGTAGCGTGTGAATATAGAAATAGCAATACCACAGGATACCCTAGTATAGATCCGCTTTCAGCTTTGCTAACATAATTGTACAAAGTTTTTCTAATCATCAATTGGCCTTTTAACTCGATTCGCTAGCACAGCATACAAGAACCCGAACTCAGGAATGATGGTACTGTAGCTGGAAATGGCCTCTGTACACCGATGGAGATTTTCCATTGACAGTCAGCCGTTACCGGGTAGAATAGTCATTTACCACATGAACCGTGTCTAGACTGTATTTCTGATTCACTTAATGTCATCTTCATTGAAACAGATTGAAAAAATAGATTGAGTCATGGTGAATAAAGGTGTGCTACTGCAGCATTGTAGTATTGCGTGTGCCACTGCCAAGTCTGTCCTGGCTGCCATTTTGTCGGCATTGACGTCAGGGCAGCGAGACTACGGCAACGCTCCGAGTTTTCTGTGCAAAGAGCTGGCAAAAACTAGTTCTTTGAATCCGCAACATTAAATTGTGCAAAGGACCATTTCATGGAGTGATCGCCAATCCAGTGTTTAACGGACACATTAGGTACATGAGGATCTGTCCCAGACCACCGTGACTCGAAAAATGATTGGATGAAATATGTGTACGAACATTATCTTCCCTGTTATCGTCTCCTGTTCAAGAACCAAGTATGACTCATTTTGGGTGGCGAGACACACTGAACCTGCTTTATTTATGTTTTATATCCGACAAAACCCAGGAAATGATTCACTATTAATATTAATATTATATTATATGTATTATTATATGTATATATATTATATTATATGGCCTCAGCCATAAACAATTGAACACGTCGACGTCGATTCAGAACATTTATCTGCATCACGAGATACCGCGAGAGACAGCGAAAGAATCTGTGGCATGCATATTAAAACTGTGACAGTATTAACTTAAGCAAGTACATCCACAAAATGCAGCCACAGCAGGAACATGTGAATATTCACGTCAGGGCATAAACAGGAACGCACACGTGGAAAATGTCACTGTCTGCAATTTGTGATCTGCAGTAACATACTTTGTGAACTATTCATTCTGGTGACTGGGTTGAACTTTAAGGATACAAAAGCCCTGCCGGGATCTCATTTATATTCTTGGTGAAACTGTGTGGCAGCGCTTTTCAACTTGTAGTCCCATTTGAAATGATGTGCAGAGACCAAAATTAGTGTAAATGCTCAATTATTGATCACCACTTTTGACACCAACTACAGGTACAATCGGTTATTAACTAAGTGAGCGTATCGTAGTTCGATATGAACTCATTCCATGTGTTCAGTCTCTCAAACAGGGAAAATCAGAAAAGTAACAAAATGATCCTGACAAACATTACATTATCAGTGTTTCTCTCTATTTCTTTCATGTGCATACAACACAATACATGCGATACCTGACGCACACACACGCACACACACACACACACACACACAGTGGAAACTCTCTTCCAGCAGCAGGACACAATCCGTAGCTCCAAGTTGAGGAGCCCATTACATTGTAGTGGTGGCTAACAGGGATATTCGAACTGAGAACCAAGATACTCCAGCTCCCATTTAGACAAATTAAGTCAAGCCCCATAAAGCTTTACGTAGCTGTTGCCTGGGTTACACATCCAAGCACACCAGGCCCCTTGATGGAGGGCGGAATGAAGCCTTTTATATTAGATGCTTCAACAACAGGGGGTGACTGCTACCTGCCAACTATTATCAAAGGCACTGGTTTCATAGCCTTGACATATTTTTTGATTGATCTAAATTACACGTCAGTGAGTGCCGCAGTAACATGATCTATAAAGTGATAGCTACTACTTGTGCATTATTAAACTCCCTGAGTGACTGGTCTGCTTTTGGATTGCTGTAATTATCTGTGCTGGAGGCACAACAAGTGGCCCAAACACAGCTGTTAGCCTGCCTGCGCACACGAACATAGGCTGTCATTAATTGTCTCAGAACAGAAGCTACAATTGGCGGAGGCTAACAAGAGGACCGGTGCCTGCCTTTGTGTCTGGATCTAAAAAATGAAGTGCGGGTAAACTTTTATGTAAAGAACAGAGGATGTTAATCTTGTAGTTTTGGGAACAGCTTAGCAGCAGCAGTGAGGAAGGTGAAACAGACTGTTAGAAGGATCACAGGATGTGCAGCCTAGCTGTTTATCTTCTCTACATGACTGGAGGTTAAGCCGTCATTGGTGGTTTATACCTTTTTAAAAAGCAACGATTCCAGTAAATCCATATGGCTTTAACAGTAACTGTGGCCTTCTGACATCCTATCTATCCCGTCCTGTAAGAGAGAGAGAGAGAGAGAGAGAGAGAGAGAGAGAGAGAGAGAGAGAGAGAGAGAGAGAGTGCACCAGAAAGGAGAGCATTCTGGGAAACCTGAGGGACCTCTGTGAGACCCTGGTGTGGGTCATGTGACTCCCCATGTCCGACACTGTGGCACCAGTCAGAGTTTGTGGCCATGTCCTGGTATTGTGGTGATGGAGGCCATAACAGGACGTATCGGTTTTACTGCAGTGCCTTCCTTTGGCTCACTCATCTACCTCTCTGTTACAAGTACATGTAGTACATTACTCTATTATAGCAACTATATATTCAGATTGTTGTATTACATTTTGCTATGTCACTGTTCTGTGGCAGCTTTACACAAAACAGAACATCCATGCAAACACATTTGCATTAAAATAAAATCCATATATGATGCAGTATAATGTGTTTGTCTTGTTAACAGCTACACACACCTTCAATGCCTTTTGCTTACAAGCCTTTTTCCATGTTTCACCTTTTACTGCTCAGGAGCAGAGCAGCAGATGCAGACATTGAATTCATAAAAGGCAGACATAATATCAGGCAATATAGAGGCAGACAGAGAGGCTATTGAAATGCAAATAGACTGCTGGAGCAGCAGGGAAAAGAAATTGGCTAGGATGACAATGCAAGTAAACCACTCCAGTTTGTCAAGAAGGCCATGCTTTGTCAAAAAGACTGTGAATGGATTTTTGTACAAGTGCTGCTACAGCACTAAAAAGAATAATATTCCCAAAATAGGAATGAAAGTAGAAATGAAATAGTTGCCGGCTGTACAACTCATATGGTAAGACTGAGAAATGCCTGTTAAGTTTCAGTTTATTGCAGTGCGCAGTTTACACTCTAATGTGTGCAGGCTCATGATGGACCATGATACAATGCAATAAAATGTTGGTGCATGTGTGTGCTGGTGCTACTATGCATGTATGATTCCTTCATGCTTCATTCTCCTCATGAGTGGCCTTTCAATGCATGCTGTGGCTTGTTAAATTGGCCTGCTCCATTAGGACGGGGGACACAACTGGGAGGCCTCACCAGACCTTCAGCTATAATAAATTGCCTACAAGTGTTGCAGAACAATAACACAAAAAAGTGTGGGCCATCCATTTTGCCACCATTTACAAGAAATCAATATCAATACTTGCAATGCGAGGTGGATGAAAATGAGCAGAGATACTGGGGCATTATACAAGCTTAAATAAAAGTGTCGTGAGTAGGGCCCAAAATGCAGACGCAGTTGTGGTGGAAAACAACACTGATTTTTTTAAAAAACGGAATGGGGACAAAGGCAGATGAATCCAGGGGATGGCAGATGTAGTGAGTCGAAGGAAGGGAGATGCAGGTGCGGTTCCAGGGAGCAGAGCAAACTGCCATGATCTGGGATGAGTGGGAGATGAGCCAGAGTATTTAAGCAAGAGAGGATGAGTGACGAGACACAGGTAAGTGGGACCAGCCGCTGCTGCCTGCACCTGGGATCCACCCATTGAGGAGAAAGGGAGAGACACACGGGGGCCAGAAAACCAAACACAACCAGTTGCGCTGAACGTGGACACAACAGTAACCCCCCACCCCTCCCAATCAACCAGATACTGATGCCCCTGCCGGCACATCCAGGAGGCATACACTGGAAATGACCCCCGGGGGCCCAGTGTATGCTGTCCAGAGGGTAAAGAGTACTGGCCCATACAGGCTTGAGCTGGGAGACATGATAGAACTGGGTGTATCCTGAGTGAGGAATTTTAATTTGACAACTGCTGATCCTGGAGTAAGTTTTCAATGGGATATTTTTGGAGGAAAGCCAAACTTTCTGACCAGGTTGGTCAATGGGTGCAGGAGCGCGGTGTCGGTCAGCCAAACCCTACAGCAGCAATGGAAATGGTGTTGCACCAAGGGCACCGTGATGTCTCCTTCTTGTACTAGAAACAGGGTTTGGGGGGCGGTGGGGGAACACTCAAAGGGGATGATACCTGTGGCTGCACTGGAGAGAGAATTGTGTGCATATTCTACCCAGGTCAGGTGGGAACTCCAAGAGGCAAGATTCTGGGCCATCACACACCGCGAGGCGGCTTCCAAATCCTGACTGGTGCGCTCTGCCTGTCCATTGGTCTGGGGATGGTATCCTGAACACAGGCTGAGTGACGACCCCAGAGCAGCATAAAACACCTTCCTCACAGAGGAGATGAATTGGGGGGCATGGTCAGAAGATGTGATTCAAGAGGATGTCAACAGTTTCTTGGGCAGGTGGGAGCTTTTGGAGGGCGCCAAAATGCACCAATGTTGAGAAACGGTTGGTGGGACACTTTACTTTTACGGGCATACATCTGGCAGGCCGCCACCAAAGCTTGAATGTCAGCATTCATGGTGGGCCACCAGAAGCGACGTTGCAGGAGCTTGAGGATTTCGATGATAGCCCAGGCAGTGGCAGGCTATACGGGAACAATGTCCCCATTGGAGTACCTGGGACCTCACTGGATCCAAAACAGAAAGCCTCCCAGGTGGGCTGTTACCGGGATCCGGAAAGTCTCTGTGCTTCTTTCACAGTGGTCTCAATATCTCTATCCCGGGTAACTGCCCCCACCACACAGGAGGGAGGCATGATGGCGTTGGGGCTCAAGGGAGACTTTTGGGCTCAAATCTGTCTGGATAGGGTCTCGGGTCAGAAGCATCCAGCTCCTGGATAAAGTGCAGAGAGAGAGACAGCGGTCCAGTTGGAAAAGGATGGGTGCTGAGGTGAAGCAGACAATACAGATGGCATGGGAGCTGGGAGCAGACAATGGAGAATCCCAGGGATGGCGGATGGACAGAGGTGCAGGTGCGGTTCTAGGGAGGCAGCGGGCAAGCAGGTTTCCACAGAGCAAACTGCAACCTTCTGGTGATGATTGGGAGATGACCCGGAGTATTTGAGCAGCAGAAGATGAGTGATGAGACACAGGTGTGTAACTGGGACCCGCCGCTGCTACCTGCGCGTGGGATCCACCCACCGAGGAGAAAGGGAGAGACACACGGGGGAAGGGAGGAAAACAAAAAACACCAACCAGGTGCGCAGAACGTGGACACAAGTGCAGCTTCCCGACACTTCAGGGGCCAGATGTGGGGGAAAACACAGCTGTAAGAATGATTGCTTGATGCCTTGTCTTATCCATCTAGTTTTGGAGTTTGACTTTCATGATCATCTCTTTTGTTGGGTCAGGTCCTTAATTATTAATATGCAGTTTTGCCCTCCAACAACCCCAGACTGAACACACTAGGTATGTTATTTATGAATTATACACTCCAGGCATGTCCACCATCCTATCACTACGTAGATGACATTTCCATGGCAAAACGTAGAAAACTCATGTCACAAATGCCTTAGATCAGGATAAAAAAAAGGATCTATGTCCCATTTGGTTGCTGCATACATTGTTCTATAACAGTGAAATACTCGAGATTGGACCCAGTTTCTTGGACACATTAATGTCCCATTATTGCTTGATTTGGGACAAATCTAATTTTGGTAATGTCATCTCATCAAAACACTAAAACCAAAGCTGAAATTGGAATCACCAATCAATCAATTAATTCTGAATCTGCTCGACGAAATCTGGAAATGCTGGACAACTAGAATGCAATGTGTCTGAAAAAATGAAGTACATTGGAAAATATTAATCAAAAATGTATGAATGTCACAATTTTCCTTGTGAACCAAATTCAGAAGCCAATGACTTTGATGTGGACATCCTGTGGTTTTGCCCATCACTGGTCCAGACTGAGGTTCTAGTTCTGAGGGACATTCTATCATGCACACATTGAGCCTGTTTGTGGGTCGGTCATATGACTGAGGGCCACCTCCCACTTCCAGGTGCATCACAACAAGAAGCCCCTTTAAAATGATTATTTTGTGTTGAACTTCTGCACGTCTGGAGGTTTAACTTCATCAGCTCCCTGGGGGCTGAGACAGAGTAGTTTATACATCCTTTTGTCATTCTGAATTTCCCCCC
>CAAKHB010007248.1:146100-158446 GCA_901007665.1 Aeoliscus strigatus | reverse complement strand
AGTAACTCCTGGCATATGCACTTTTTCACAATATGAACCACAATCATGTGGTTGATATGACCTCACCTACACAGCTCAGAAATTACATTTTGGCTTTGGAAATGCATGTTGTTCATGTTTTCTGGAGGAATAGCAGACACAGGAATGAAAATCTGAAACCTGCTAAGTATGAATACCTTTATTGTTTGGGTTTCAATCCACCAACCTTATCTCAGGCTGTCTTCTGTCACCAGTAGATGGCACTGCAGCCAAGTTTCAAACCACAGCAATTTCACCTGCCTGCCACAGAAAGAAAGTGCAAAATGTATTCATTTCACTCTGGCTCCGAGAGCTATTTCAGCTGTGTTCAGAGGCCAGATGCAGTGTATGACACCGAGACAGAATATCAATAAGCAATATGTTCACAGGCCAGTAGCCGACAGCTCCAAGTCCTCTAAGCACACAGCGATGATGCTCCTTTTAAAGTTGGCTCTAATTCAAATTACATTCTTGTTGAAAACACAAATCAAGATTAGTTCGATGATGAGCAAGCAAAAGCCTGGGCATTTTTGTCTCTGTCTCTGTCTATTTGTACCCCAATTCCTGGGCTTTGAAAGCCGTCTGAATGTGAACGTGTTACTATTACAGCTGTCAATTATGTCTTATCAAAGGCAGTTAACATAAATTAATCTTTGAAGGATAAAAGGTTTTTTTTTTATTGTTAAAGGTCTTGTGTCGACCTCTGCCCCTTTAGCCTGCATAAAGTCAAAGTCAAATGCATTTATATAGCACATTTAAACCAACCAAAGTTGAGCAAAGCCCTTTACATGCGCCAGGAACAAGGGTTTACTGAACTTGCTGGAAAACACGGGGTCACAGGGACCTGATATTGTTTGTTTGACGCATAGTTTCACATTAAGCTGCTGCAATTAGGAAACAGCCGGTTGAATTTTTAAAAAAAATGCAAGAAATAATTGAAAGAAAGTGTTTGTCTCCAACATTGTTCTTTCCAGATAGAAAAGTAAATGATATTGGCGTGTCGAGAGTGATGTCCATGCGTTTGTTCCTCCACTGCCCCAGGCTGGATGAGATCATGGCGTGAACAGAAAGTGTTGAGGTTGGCTGAAGTGGATTCTCAGTGTTAAAACGCATTTTGAAATGGCAGTATCATAATAATGGACCAGAAAACTATCCATTTTCAAATGGGTAAAACTGCAAAATTGAAAGTAGTGTAAACATTGTAAGGATGAATAAAAGACACGTATTTAGACATTTTTGTTATTTTATTTTAAAAATAAGACACTATACTCTGAACCATAAGCACAAGGCGGAGGTGCCAGATCTTGCGAGACTGACAATTCAACAGTTAAAACTTTTATTCAACTGAAATGATATAAAAAAAAAAAAAAAAAAAGATGAGTGAAATAATTATAGTTTAGTCTAAATCTGAGCTCATGTTCTTTTCTCCCATAAAAGTAACACAAGGACATGCTGCTTGTCACCTGAAAAGGATGTGCGACATGTCACAGACACAGGAAATGATTCCAACCATCCGAAAGTAGTTCTGGGCAAGAATTGAACTTTTCCCCAACAGAGCTGGATGGATGGAGCTTATATAGCCTCTAAAACTGGAACTGGATTAGCTGGAAGACATAGATTCATGAAATCTGTTTGTTTGAGATGAGGAATTAAGATTCTGCTCAAAGTGAACGTGACTGCAAAAATGCCTGTCATGAAGTGATGTTAATTTTACTTATGTCAAAATGTAAGAGTCATCAAAGTGAAAACATTCAGTGATTGAAAAGCTTTCCACTCAGGTTTTTTTTAAATACTGCAGCCCTCGTTGAAGCATCACCGCCACTGATCTGGTCGCCATCCGTTCCTCCGTAGCTCCTTTGCGTCTGTCTCCCTCACTTCTCTGTGGTGATGATTTGTCCTACCATCCATTAACACTGGCCTGCTGAGCTCCAATTACTCACTCACTCATTCACTCAGGGATTCCCGCTGCAGGTTTGGGTAAGCAATACGGTCCGCTAGCAAGACGATGGTTAACTGATGAACTCTATAAGAAGATAATTACGGTATAAGAAGATAATTACATGTAAATGTTGCATCTAAAAGCAGCCACCCAGCCGATTCGCTCGCTTATTTGATGTTTGGCATCCCTGTATTTTAGAGTGAGGTGAGGTAACTGCTTCATGCGTCTACCGCTCACTGTTTCCATCGTGGCACATGTCCAACTGCACACTGTTTCATATGTGCTGTCCATCTGTGATTTTTAGCAAATTGTAATTGTATACATTTTTTAAAAAACATATCTAATCTGAATTGGTGAGTCTGTTACGTTACAACCAATATGTCAGTGCAGGTTTAAATGGCTGCATCACAGGACATGACGGCAACAAAATCACACAACAAGATGAGAGCCATTCTTGAATAAGAACATAATCTGCCCATAACATCTTTACATCTTTTATCCCCTTACAAATGCAAAAACCATAACAGAACAATCAAGCAGGACGATGATTCATTCGTCAATATTCTATTGTCTGGAACAAATGATGCGACTCTAAACCGAGTTTCATTCAAGCTCCTGTCAAATGAAAGGTTATTTAGTGTGTTTTAAGAAGGTGGAGGGCAGGGTGGAGATAGGGGTCAGAGTTGGAAGGCTCCCGGGGGATCTCCCGGGTCTCAGGGACATCAGTCGTCCATTATGAGCTAATCAGGAGAAGGGTGGGGGTGGGGCTCATGTGGATATATCAGTGTGTGCAAAACGGCATGCACTGAGAGTGGAAGGAAGAGGAAACGCCTTGTGTTTCAAGGGAGAAGCAGGTGTGTGTGGCCTCGTTTAACTGCTGTTGCGGTGTATGAAAGCACGGAGTGCACGGAGCCTGACCTACATACGCATTTTAAACGGCTGTTTGAAAATTAAGATTCGGTTACAGGGTTCCACTTAGGATCAGTATAGATGAATTCCAAAGTATTGTCTACAGCCCCAAAAGTTGAAAAAGATTTGTGTTCACAATATTGTGTTAACTACGATGGAATTGTGTCACTGTTAAATACGGAACAATTCTTATTTTTGCCATTCTCTATATTTGTACTGTAGGTTTGTAATATAATAGTAATGACTGTGCTATTCATCGCTACTTTCTCCTTTAATATGTTCGTTAAATAAAACAATATGAGATGAAATAATTTACCTCTGTTGGACTAAAGGCTTAGGTGGGTCACAGAAGATTCAAATTTCAGCAGCATTCCTGGATTTGGGAACGGACGTGTTAGATGTGTTAGGGTTCGCTAGGAGTTACAGCCGTGGTCCCCAGCCTTTTTCTAGAGGGGGCCCTATTTGCCAACCATTCTGTCACTTTACCCCTGATGTGTGTGTGTGTGTGTGTGCAGATTGTAAACTGCAAATGCTAATCTCTAAGAGCAGCAGAAGGAGAGACCCCCCCCAGACATTATCCAATGGAGGCTTCCAACGCCCCCCACAAACATGCGACAGACACCTCGAGCCTCCAGATGCTTGTACTCGATACCGGCCGGTGGGCTGACATCCACCCATACTCTCACAGGGCTATTTCCACGGCCCAGGGGACCCGCTGTGTTAAGAACATGATATAGTATTTACAAAAAAATATTTGTAAATGGAGGTCGTTTGGCTGTCCATAATGGGCCTGTCGGTACTCCTGTTTTCCACTCAAGCAGCTTTGGAGGGACAGTTGGAAATGTAAACCAGGAGGGATACGTATCAGGTGATGTATGCTCCAGACTCCTGGCTCGGACTGCTTCTGTCTCATCCAGCCGGCCAAATCACTCACGCTAACGGCTCCATCACTTACTGACACAGAAATACTTTGAGTAGTGAAGTGCATCGAAAACATTAAGTCATCTTTCATTTCATGCACCATATTGGAGCAATGCCGCAGCGGATGTGAGGCTGTGAAATTTCCAGGAAAAAAAATATATTTTTCTCCCCTTCTTCGGAAACAAGCACTTTCTGATAATAAATTGATGTTTCGATTATATGGGCTTTGTTCCTGACCACTCAGGAAACAAATATACCACAAGAAATAAAATATTACAAGGGAAAACTAAACAGAAAACCTCATTGATTTTCATCGAATGAGAGGGGAAGCAAGACGGTCGCTGTGATGCACTAAAAGCATTACATGACAAGCTGATATCCCCCGTTTGTGTTACTGTTGCAGGGGGAAGTTTAAAATGTCAGAGCTGGTAAACCCAGAAATCTAGTTTAGTTGATTATTATTTTTATCTTGTCTGCTGTTGAGAAATTATCACCATCATGTCCAACAGGAGCAAATCATTCGACTGTAAAAGCCTTTTTTTTTTTTCAGCTTACCCAAAAATGAAAAACACTTTTTTTTTCCACAAGAACACTTAATTATACTGCTTGTTTGCAGTGTTCATTTCAAGGATACATGGATTGGTAGCCTGTAAGCAGAAGATGCTCAGGGAGGATCGGGTGTATCAAAGACACCTGATCCATCCCCAGACGCACTTTTACAGCCTCTGAAATAAGATGCATCTTTGATTTGCTCACCCTGTAAACAGACAGAGACGTGAAGGAGCTGCTGCAGATTCATGAACAAAGATTTCTGTTCACTTTTTTTTTAATTACATGCCACCGTCACCAACAAAGAAGCGTCCTGTACAAATGACTATGACCTTGTTACAGCTACCGGCAGTTAGATTAAAAACAATTCATCCAAAATATTCATGTTAATCCAAACATTTCCTTGTCCTGTAGAACACACACACACACACACACACACACACACACACGAGACACTGTAGATCAGTTGTTTGGGTTCCGCCATCCCCTGGGGCCTCTTCACTGCCTGCCTGTCAGCGTGAAGGCCACGACAGGCTCATAAACCGGCTGTCAGTCTGTTGCTGGGGGGCTGCTTGGCCATGTCTGATTAGTTTGTACAGCATATTTGGAGGAAAGCTAAAACCACTATTGGGAGAGAAAAAAAAAAACCTTCAGACGGGCTGTGTCAGTCGTATGTTGTAATCAAGAAAAGGGTACAGATTTGTTGTCTGAGCGGAGGATCTAATAACGTCTGCAACAGTCGGTGCCTTAAGCTGACACAACAGGTTCTGCGGTGTGAATCAGATGTTGGAGACAATACAGCCTTGTGATGAAATCCTTTGTCTGCAAACAGCTTTCCCAAACTCCCAGACCCCAAAAATTGAACTCTAACACGTCTGTGTGCTGAACACTGACAATGCATAAATATGGTGTAAGCCTACCTACGAATAATGAACAGGACAGCAATAGGTAGTTTAAAGACATTAACACTATAGTTGATTTATACACATATAATCTGTCTGTGGCAAGACATATTAAAAGATAATTAACATTAATGAGAATATACTCTCACACACACACAGGGATTTTTGTGATGTTGTCGAAGAGGAATCTACAAAAATCAGATGTTGTTGCTATGTGTGCAGTGCAGCTGGTGTCCCGGGATCAACCTGGAGTTCATGGCTTTGGAAGTTACCGTTTTCAAAAGAGAAGGAGGAGAGGTCTTTGAGATGGTGAGAGTCTCCCCAGGAGAACAATCGATTCTATTTATCCCGACTGAGTTGGTGCGCAGACTTACCCAAATGTTTTCTCTCAACTTGTGTGCCAGACAGGAAAAAAAGCGTGGTGGAGCTGAGTGTCGTCAGTGTACAGTGATGGAAGAAACTGTGAGAGGGGATGAAATGAGAAGTACTTGTTATGAGTCCAAGTGAAATGATTAGTCTAGAGGTCACAAGTCATGTGTCTGACATCGTTACATCTTTCACCTATGCAAAGATATGCCAATTGATCTATATTATAACAGACAAACAAATGCAAATTACCCCAATGGTTTTGGTTGGCTATGACCTTTCCTGCTATCCTTGGTCATGTGCCAGCAGAGCAGTGATGAGTCAGAAAGGGTGAGTGTGGCCCCCTCCTCCAGACAGTCTGCCTCCTCTCCTTGAACACGAAGCAGTGTGGTCAGTTAATGTGGCTGGGGAGAGAGCAGAGGAGCTAAGATGTCATGTCATGTCTGTTGGCTAACAATTAAATATGGCACCTCAAGCAGATCAATTTGACACTGAGGCTTCAGCTTTTAACTCCTCACTCTACCCCCCCCCCCCCCACACACACACACTCTCTCGCTCTCTAGCTCTCTTCCTCACTGCTTTTTCTGAAACACTCTTTCTCACCAGTCAATACAATCTCAAATGCATTCATCACATGTGTGAATAGAGAATGGGAACGTACGTCACACCACACCAGCGTCATCTTTGGAGGAAACAAAGCAAGAATCCAGCTTTTCAATCCAGTTCAACGTCTGAACTGCCTGTCTTGTAGTCATGGTTAGACAGTACTTCTATGTTATAAACTGACACAGTCGATCACGCCGTAGGTTTGGCGTGAAGCAAATCAAGAGTGTGTTCAGTCAGGCGGGCACACAGGAGTGTGTGGTAACGTTGAATATGTGTATTTGTGTGTTTGTTGACGCCAACGTCACTCAGTGTGTCTCCGATGTGATTGTGATCTGAACTATCTTCAACTTTGTGTTTGTCTTCGTGAAATGTTTTTGAAATATGATCATTTGCACTTATTCCTGTATGCAGAGGAGAACCTGCATATGAAATGTTGGAAACTCATCCAAAGACTGTCAGCTGAGGAGAGGAGCGATAAAAACCCAAATGGGAAGAAAGAGGAAAGGGCAGGGGACAATGTGGTGGACAGAGTACAGGAGAGGTCACAAGGAGACGAGGGGACAACATGAGGTGAGCACATGCCACATGTAGATAACCAAGGCGAAGAGGATCGTGAGATGTGCCAGCTTAGGAGTGATGAACTCGACCGTCTACAGGAGGGAAAAATAGGAAGTTGAAGTGAAAACTTGCCGAAATTGAAATGACAGAGGAGTCTCTGAAGTGTGATCATGAGTAAAATATTACACCGGACTTATGAAAGTTGCTGTTCCTTGTTACACCATTTCACTCCCCTTCTGCCACCCAGAGGAAAAAGTTTCAACACACTGTTCATGTTCTGTGCACACACTTGGCTGCCACCTCACTATGTTGAGACTTTTGGGAATCAAGTAGCTGCCATTGTAGACTGGTTTGAGGTTTTTACTGAAAGGCCATCCAATCTTCATGTGAGGGTACAAACATTTTGAAATTTCAGCTACTCATTTAACGACCTAATGGGTACAACTTGTCAAGGAGTCATTTCAAGTGAACAAGTGAGAAAAGAACTGTGGCTTTTGATAAACTTATGCCAAAAGAAACCTTCACAAAGCTCAGGATCCATATGGAGAGAGTCATTGGTGATAAGCAAAACAAATACTAGATACTGTCTTCACAAATCTGGGGATTTTCCCGGCAAGAGTCCTCAAGCCTGACACAACTTCTGAATTCCTGTAAATGCATGTATATGCACTTGGGGGTGGGGGTCAGACTCAGCATTTTCAGCTTGTCTGTGCACCTCTGCCTCTCATGAAACGTCAGTTTGTCGCAGTGAGGTCCTCTGTCATTGTCTGTGCCCTTCTCCAACTCTTTCGAAGAGTTTGCATTCCCCCTCAGCGTTTGGTTTTATTGAGTTCCTCCAAAGATGTCGCTGCCGCCCCCCCCAAAATGCAGCATGTGTGACATCAGGTTCCCTTTCTCTATATTCTCGGACTTTTTCTTTAATAGTTGCCTTATTTATGTCGACGTGTGTGGTGTTAACCCTCTCCAGGCATTTCCCCAGTCTTGCTCACCAGGAACCCAGAGACAAATGAACTTTTTCACTTTTCTGACGGAGTCAACTAGACAGTGGGCGACAGGCGTGTGGGAGAACAGCAGACGTTGCATCTGAGACAGAAGTCCAGCATCTCCACGTGCACCATCGTTTTCCGGATTGCAGGTTTTGTCCAGGTCAGTGTCTGCCTCTGGCTAAGCTGTACCCCCGCTACCTCCAGAGTCCCTCGTTGTCATGGGTTGCCGGCGTCACTGGTTTCTCCCCTCCTCCCTGAACGCATCGCCTCTCGCCACTCCCAGCCAATCCCAACTCAATCAGTCTCAACCACCCACACCCGTCCCTCTCAGAGGTGTTAAAGCCTCACCTGTCCTGCTCGTCATCGCCAGATTGTTGCTCATGTTTGCTTGTCTTCCCAGATCCTGTCTCCCGCTGCTGGCTCTGTCCGTTCCTGTCCCTGCTACCTGTCGTCCCATGAAGTATTGCTGAAGAGATTTTTGTTGAGACTGTTCCTTAGTTACCCTTATTATTGGCTGAAGAGATTTTTGTTGCAACGGTTTGTTTGAGTTTCCTTAACAAGAAGAGACTGAAGAAGACTTGGTTGCTGAAGGTATTCGTGTTTGACCCATCCCTCCTCCCTTGCCCCGTTACCAATAAACTCCCTGCCTGTTTGGAAACGTTGTCCCGTGTGTTGCGTTTGGGTCCCGATAACTCCCCGCCTCACTCGTCTGTGTTTCGCAGAGGAACATCCACGTGGCTGTCGAGGGGTCTTGAGAGGATCCGGTAGGGAGGACGCTTTCCCTTCGAGAACGGTACAGTGGATGTGGTCGCACTTGCTGCCTGCTTGTCGGCCCGAAGGTTGTGGTGTGGGGCAACTGTAGCTATGCTAACGCAACTAGGAAGGGCTGTAGGCGCCTTCGCAACATACATTCCTGGGTTATTTAGCAGATATACCCATGAAGCAGGTTCAGTATTTCTAGTCACCCTCAATGATTCTGTAACGGGGGACATCGTGTTCATAATACATACGACCACTTTGAAGTAGCAGTGGTCCGGAACAGATCCTGCTCAGCTGGATTTGACTGGTCTGTTTCCGCTGGAGGAACGCATCCTCATCCTGCCACCGCCACGTTTCATGGTGTGATTGTGCGTTATGTTCAGGGGCTCATGTGACCAGAACGCCTTCATGTTTGCTGTTAACCCACACTGCTTTGACGACTTGCAGACAAGATTCTTAAGGCTTTCTTTCAACAATGGCTTTTTTTTTGCCACTCTGCCATAAAGGCCAGATTTGAGGAGTGCACAACTAGTAGTTGTCCTGTGGACAGATTCTCCTGCCTGAGCTGTGGATTTCTTCTCAGAGTTACCATGGGCCTCTTACAGTATATATCTGATTTATGCTCTCCTTGTCTGGCCTGTCAGTTTTGGAGGTCAGGTTTTCCGTTTGCAGTTGTCATGTTCTTGCCTTTTGCTGACGATGGATTGAAAACCTCCTCTGTTCAAAGTTCAATGTTTGCAAAGTGAGAGTTTCTTTCAACGTGACCCTGCTTCAAACTTCTCCACAGTTCACCTGACTGGTGTGTTCCTTGAGCTTCATGATACTGTTTGTTTGCTTACGTCATGTGACAAACCTGAGGCCATCACAGAACCATTGAATTTATACTGAAATTAAAACCTTGAAACATGTCCTCCCCCTCTTCATCAATGGACTAATTATTTTAGTCTATCACGTAAAATCGCAGTTAAACATATTTGTTTGAGGTTGGAATGTGACAAAATGTGGAGAAGTGAATGGGGTCTGAACACTTTCACAAGGCACCGTATGCAATGTTTGTGGTTTAATGTCCGACTGTCGAGACAATGCATTTTCCAGCTTCTGAGTTTGGCAGTGGCGTCATGTTGCCTGGCAACGAGACTGCCACATCTGCTCGGATCTGCGTTTCACAAAAGTGAGGTCATGTTTCAAAAAACTAAATACTTGTTGGAGTCAGACATGTTGAGGTAGAGAGGACGGTTTCATGGAGTTAACGTCAATCCAGTGTTTCCTGGATCTTCCCTGTCACCGTCCCTCGTTCAAAGGACTGCAAAAATTTGAATCATATTGAATGTACTTAATTCACGTTTTATATCACCTAAACTGACACATAAATGTACGTCGGAGGTAAACAATAGCACATGGGAAATCTGCAATTAAAATACAGGTCTACGTATCTAATCTCACATGACGAGAATTGTCATAGAATAGAATTAAACCCAGCTAGAAACAATGAACATGCTTTATATATGGTTTATATCACCTAAATAACCAGGATACTGTGTCGCTTTTAATATACCCATCAGAAATTCATTCACCGACTCTTTGCATAAGTTTGTGATGAACGATATTTGGGGTTCACAGAAACGTACTTATGGAACAATTTGTTCTGGCAACTGGGTTGGGTGGCTTAATTTAATTGACTTTGTTTAATTGAATTTAATAAATGTCTATATGTCATAGCTAATCACACACTAAAATGTACCCTGTTCTATTCTCTCTAGTGTGACTTCCCTACATCTTGTTCCCATATGGATTGATGTGCTGTTAACTAAAGAGCAGTTAATTTATCGGAAAATTGGGAGATATGAGATGAAGGAAACAGGAGAAATATAGCAGAGGAGGCAGCGGGGGCGGGAGGGTATGTGGGGTTGGGGTGGCAGATGAACATTAGAAGTTATTTGAGATGTATTTCATATCTGTCCCCAGACACCTCCACAAGCTTACCACTGATACTCTCCACAGGACATACATTACCTTTAGAAAGACATTAAGTGACATTATGCACATGCTTTTAATTATGTTGCACCATGATTATAAAGTGGAGGAAGAAGGAGAGAAATAATGTATCTTCTGTATGATGCTCGGCTTAAAATGTCTTTGTGGGGATTAGTGGGGAAAAAAAAGATGGAACATATTTGAGGGGTGGGTAAGACAAAATGTACTCAACAGGAGTACAGTGCATGTGCCTAAATTTCTCTATTCTCCAGGTGGGTCTGCTTGTTTCACTCTCACGCTCCCCCATCTTGATTCCCCATTTGTTGCTGGTTCACTCTAAACGATAGCCTTTTATCAAATCTGGCTTTTAATCCATTATGTTCATTTGGAATAATTTCAGAGCATGTTTCAAGCACGCAGGAGGACACAACACAAGATAATTCTGGGCGGCATTTAAACTAATGTGCTTTCACCCATTACAGAGCGACACAGGCAGTTGTATAGAGAAATGGGTCTTTAATATTGGTGTTCCTGACATGCCAAAACTGACTGTACTTAAAACATACACATTGTTTGAAAGCGTCAAACAAAAAAGGGAGTTGGAATTTAGACACATTTACTTTGTGGTGATATTTCCTGCAGCAGTGAGTTGTTGACCAGTTGACCTTCATGTTTCTAGTATACTGTATTAGACAAATGCAGAAAATAGAAAATATTCAATTAAATTTTTATCTGTACAGACAAACATCAATTACAATCAGTGTGAAGGACAAACCCTGTTATAAGGGTTTGTCAACAATCCCCCTTAAAAAAAAAAAAAAAAAAAAAGCAGAAAAGTCAGGAAAAAAAAGAGGGCTTCCTTTGCCTGGGACCAACAATACAACAACAGCTGTTGCATATGCAATCAACACAATTATTACAGTATTAATAGTAATGAAAGGAGATCCAACTTCCAAAAGCTGCCAAGAGTCCAACGATCCAGAGCAGCAGGAGAAACCTGCCAGATGAGGAAGCACATCCACCTTCCAGCAGGTCTTGGCAGTAAAGGAGGAGCTTAAGGGAGGGACATCCAAGATCACCAGATCAGAGGAACTCTAGGCTGGAAAGCAGTTAGAATCATACAACAAATGTGGATATGACATATCTGATACACGGCCAATGGGGGAAACTGTATTAATGGGACAACCTCACACTAAGGAATCACCGTAATCCAGTCTGCAAGCTGCAAATGCTTGGGCCAGTTTTGGTGGAAACCAGAGAGAAAAAGTTTGGATCCATTTCATGCCTCCACGCCAAAATGTTTTGTACACATATGAATTGCTCTAATCAATTGTTATGCTTATATTTATATATTAATGCTTGTCATGCATCATTTTATTATGACTTAACGTCCCTCTTTGTCCCTCTTCATGTTACCTGATACTGAAGCAGGTCCCTTGTACTTGTTGTTTGTAAGGAGGTGTGAACATGTCGGTCATAAATGTACTACAAAATGGTCCTCTTCGTTTAAGAATAAAGGTGTCTCTGCTTTTTGTTTAATTATTCCTTTGTTGCCACATGTGTGTTACATTTTCTAATAAGAAATTAGATGATACTGGACAGGAAGCGCACAGGGATAAACTCTGGGAAGATATGACACACACACACACACACACACACACTGCGGACATGCAGTGCAGTAAAATAACAGATTAAATAAACTACAACTGTGACATTTGTTTGTTAACAGGAGTCGGAAAAAAAAACAAAAAACAAAAAAACAGGCACAAATGTGCAAGATTTCAAAAACATATTCCAAGGTACAATTATTGGTATAAAAATAAAATGCTTTTATTATTACTGCATGGCAATCATTTTAA
>CAAKHB010007248.1:114100-127244 GCA_901007665.1 Aeoliscus strigatus | reverse complement strand
GTTGTCAGTAAATTTGACAAGATTTGGATGAAAACTTTTACAAGATAAATCAATCTAATTTGAAAGTGCAACCTGATGGTGGCGCTAGAGGACAGGTCAAAGTTCAATTCAACAAATAAACAAAATTAAACAACTTTCTGTACATCCTTTTCTGGAGGCAAATATCCCTGGGGTCAGATAGACCCAAAGGTAAACTGAGTAGTATTAGAGGAGATCAGGAGGGTTTCTGGGATTTCAAATGTCCATGTCCCTTCAATGATACCAGCAGCTTGTCGGTGTGTGCGTAAGGTGCAAGTGGAAGAGAAATGGAACGTGTGTGCAGCTGATTGGCCCAAGAAGTCGAGTTACTCTCCAACAACCGTCAATGAACTGGGATAAAAACATAACTAAGATTTAACCAAAAGCTAACTGACAGCGTGTCATCACATGGGTCGGACTGGTCATCGACTAGTTTGTAGATAGACTGCAGGTTCCTGCTCAGATGTCAGAGCGGTGACAGGGCGGGGGATGTGTACTTCAGGAGTGTGGAAGGTAACAAATAGAAGAGCAGACTACTCCTGCAGTTAGTAAAGTCAACCATACCGTTAAGGCATATAAGTCATTCATTGTTCTGTGAGTATGTTTTCACAGAATAATCTCAAGCAAACACAACAATCTCAGGCTTTTAACACTCTGGAAAACAGTACAATCTGGCAATGAGAGCGAGTTGAGCCAGGGTATTTAAACTGGAGATGATCATGAGCCACAGGTGTGTGATTGGGCTCAGCTGCTGCTGCCTTTGCCTAGGAACCACCCACTGGAGGAGAAACACGGAAAGACACTGGAGAAGGGGGACAAAAAGAACAACAACAACCAAAAACTAAACCACAGAGCAGAACATTGACATCACAAATATATACTGTAGAAATGGAGCACTCTACCGGACATGGAATTTGTTTGTAGCATACAAATTTGTGTGCTGTTTTATCAAAACAACATTGAGTGTACCTGTACTAAACACATGTCCCATAGATGTAGTGCAATAAATACTGAATGTTGTATTTTCAAACTCAAATCTTCAAATCTCTTTATAACTTCCCTTTCCCAAAATGTGTCACTCCCGAAACAGATGTCCATTCGGAATGAAAATAATTGTTAAACCGTTGCATTTTTTGTCTTGCCTCCCAAACTATTTCTTGACAATTAATTTATATGGTTTTCACCAAAAAAAGATTATAATAAATATTTCACCTTTTTTATGTTTTGGACGATTCTGCCTTCAGAATTGTTCGTTCATTCACTACAGGCAATCTAGAGCGACCCATTAACATTAGCATGCTTTTGGAGGTGGGGGGGAAGACGGAGTACCCGGAGAGAACCCACACAGACACAGGGCGAGCATGAAAAGTTCTTGCCATGAGACAACAGTACTAACCACCGCACCGCCGTGTTGCCCCAGAACTGTTCCTTGTTGAAATTAGAAATAAGCCCAAACATTCAGTGTCATAAAATGAAAGTTGATAACCGACAGACATAAGATAGAGAGATTGATCTTTTGAAAGAAAGGAAAGAAACCTGATGGAGGTTTCTGTGCATTAATGTTATTATATTACAACTATATATTTGTAACTTATTTACTGTATAGTCATATTTCACTTTTGTAATCATTTCCACCATGTGAGGTTGATACAGTTCTATGATATCCTGAACATGGAATCCACAGGACTCAAACAGACTTGGCCATGCAGATAATTGAGTATAACAAGACTTGAGAGTGACACAAACATGGTAAGACACTGTCAATATCTTTTTGTACCCTTTAAGAATTACATTACAGTCAAAGCCATCCCGTCGAGTGTTTTGCTCAGGCAACTTACAAAACACTTTTAACAATGCTTGAAGCATCAAGATGACCCTTGTTGCCTGTGTACAAATGGACACTTGCATATTTCATCATATACTTTTCATCTATATGGAAATGAATGTTTGCTTGTTTGTGTTTTCCAGAGGGGACAATGAAAGGAGGAAGGTTTGCTTGTGTGTGCGCGCTTTGACAGATTGTGCTGTTGTACCGATATTTCAGGGCAAGAGCAAAGGAAGACTTCATATAAGAGATCTCCAGTGTCGCACACAGCCTAAATTCTAATTTTTGAGCACATTAGATGCCATATTATTCTGGAGTATTGTTACACTGCTGGGCTTGTATGCCTGCTGAATTACAGATAAATATGAATATGTTGTCTAGCACAAAAGGTCCAAACTGTTTAACTGCTGGAGGCAGATGTGACATTTTGATACCTCACTTCATGATGAATCGCTTCCGCAAATGCTGCGGTACAATTACAGCCAGCATAAGTTTTGGTACTTGTACTTTAAAGTAGTGATTAAGCATGTGATACTCTGTATGGACATGTAAGGTCACTTGGATTTCACACATACAGCCTCCTATAAATGTCTTAATTTACAGTGCAGTTTTTGTTTCGTTTCTACGGGTAACTGATAAAGTTGGGGGAGCTGATCCAACCTTTTAGTTATACATGTCTTCTATTCTCAACTACATCTCCTCTATTTCCTGCTTCAGGTAGGAGACAAAGGCGCCCTTGTCAGACTGTCGTGCCCAGTGCCACTGGGAAGTTAAGGCGGGGAGAATTAGGAAGGGGCAGGAACAGGGCTCCCAAATACAAGGTAACAAGGGAAAACCAATCCCTCCTGGAATTATCCTGACACTGGAGACACAGGGCTCACTAGACAGCAGATCAATGGGTGTCCCGAGGGACGACGAGGAGGGAGGAGGGGTCCTGAGCAGGATATTGCCGAAAGAAAAGTGTGCCACGCTGTGCCCAAATTACCCCCGAGGTTGGGGAGGATCCTATTTCATGATCGGATTTTAGTGTGAATGTTCACATTATGGCTGTATGCCACTGCAACACCTCCCAGGAATGTGGCTTTGGAAACAGCAATAAAGATCACATGCAAACTTTGTGCTATTGAATCAAGCTGACATGATCTTAGCAAAACTGTGTATTTAAGTACATTATAACCAGCCATGGCCTGGACCACCTGATAAAAAATGTATGATGCTGTGAGTGAAATCAACATGGCGGAGCAGCAGCTGTTCCTGGAGACAGTGACGCTTCATGTGGTAGCGCTGAGGACAATGGAACAATCCTTGAGCTTCTATACTGTGGTGGCGGCTCAGACAAGCCGAAACTCGTGACTCGAGTGTAATTTTTCACAGGGAAGGGTCAATATGTAAAGTGACAGACTTCTACAAAGATTAGTTTACAATTGCTGCATTTTTTTTCAGCGCTTCTCTGAGTTGAAGGTGCTTTGCAATGTTGACATATCAACCCATTCACATTCACAATGACGTGGAAAATGTCATAATTCATTTATATCATGATATTTCTGTTGTTCAAATGTAGCACGACTGTTGTCTGACACTGTCACTGAATAATATTTTAACGTAATCATTTCTGCAATTAACGGAGTTGTCTTTAACTGTTTCTCCTCCACTTTGTTCTTTGTTCAAATGTCTCTTTGTTTCCCTTTATCCAGGACCCATTGTCTGTATGTAAGGTAGCATTAGCTATGTTCTTTGAGGCTACACTTACTGGCAATGAAAGAGCAGAACACTCCCACCATCTTAGCCCCACAATGCACCCCTGTGTAGTGCCACGTTTCAAACAAATGTCATAATCCAACATCTTTGAACGAGTGGGGCGTGCTGCGTCATATATTGATCCACTCCCTTTGTGAGGCTTCCAAGCTTTTGATAATTAGTATCATCCATTAGCGACTTTGCCGAGCTAACATGCCCATTAGGAGTCAAAGTGTCTTTTCTTTAGACATTCATTTGGCCTGGATTTTGTTCTACAGACGGCATAAAAAGAGAATTATAAAAATATGTGGTTGACAGGCGACAAGTATAAAGTGCATCTACATTTAATTAAAACCCTGAATTGCCATAAGCTTTTGTTTATGTGCTCTAAATGGGTGTTTCTGCAAAGGACAGGAGCTATAAATGTTTAGTATTTTTTATTCTATTTTTTTTTATTACATGGTGCTTTGCCACTTGCAGAGGCTTTTTCCTTTTCACAGCCACTTACCCAGTTCCCTTTGATGTCAAAAGTAACCGGTGTGAGCCGACTGCTTAACATCACATCTTCCTTCTTGTTTTGGGATGTGCGAACCAGGGACCCTCTTGTTTGTGAGGTGACAGTACTGTACCTCTGTGTAACCACTGTACCACCACTGTCGCCCGGAAAAGAATGTGTGAATCAAATTCTCAAATTCAAACTCACAGCTAGCAAACTCAAATTGCAGTTTTTTTCAAAACACTACACACAATCCTTTGGCACAATTTTAATGAAGAAAACCTTTCTGTTGTTTTGTATGTAGACCACTTTATGTCCAACTTGTTGTTTGTTGGGATGATGAACACTGTGTACATTGTTTTTGTGGGGAAAAGATGTGCTCAGGCACATTTCTGTAAATGTTTTCTTTTCTTGAAACTGTAGTCACAAAACCCAATTTTCCAATTACTTTCAAAAAATCTCTGACTCTTCCTGCCACTTGGAATTTGAGAACTAACAGTTGAAACCGTCCTCAGAACTAAAACATCTCCGGCTTGCTCCTGTTACAGGTCACGACTGTGTTGGGGCCGATCCAAGATGTCAACGGGTGAACGTCAGGGTCCAACCTGGACGAGTCACCAGCTCATCAGGACAGAGGGACACATGAAGGACAGACAACCCTTCACACCTACGCCGGATTTACAGTGACCAGTTAACCTCAGCATGCTGTTGGAGGTGGGAGGAAGCTGGAGTACCCGGAGAGAACCCACACAGACACAGGGAGAGTATGGAAACTCCACACAGAAAGATCCCCGGCCAGGAATCAAATCATAAAGCTGCAGAAATTCATTGTTCACAGTAGGAAAATGCATTTTGCTAAGCAAAGCAAAAATCCCGTTTAGCACTTGTAGTAGTAAACATTTTATTGCGGACAACCGTTTTTATTTATATAATGATCTGTACATGATTAGCATTGTTTTGAAAACACATTTTAATATGTGTTTCCCACTGTTGATGAACACGCATTAGCACACTTGGAGTTCTGCTTGTAATGGCGTTGGCGATACGTTCTTTGAGAGGATTTGTGTCTCGTATCGTTCTCTGATACACCATGGCCTTCAAATGCCCCCAAACATAGAAATCAAGGGGGGAAAGATAACACTAACCCATGAAACAAATATATACATGATACATTTTCCTATGTATGGAAACTTCTGGCCCACCCTGTACTGTACAACAGGCTCATGGATGACAGTTGGCTGACTTTCTTTCTGAACTTTTGACTTCTCTCTCCTCTTCCTCTTTGATTCTGTCCATAGTGAAACGTCCATAACCGGGCTCCCTCAACTGGCGTAGCTTGGTTTCGTCACATCATTTGCCACAAGTGTGATCAATTATGAGTTGATGTGTTTTAAGCTGTTCTTTAAACGGAGTTTCACTTTTGATTACGGTGCTCACCATTATACAATACAACTTCATTCTCAGTGCAAAATGTGTTTTTAGAGGGTGAGAATATGTTTGTAAATTCTGTCTAAAGTGCTTAGGTTTGTACCAAAAAAATAATACATGATATAATATATAATAAATATAATAATAGATATAATAAATGATGAATAGCAATTGAGAAATACTGTAAAATATAATTGTGACTGTGTATTTGTGTGTTCTGAGTATAAAAACAATATTGTAGAATATTTTACAACACACTTATGTATGTACTGTCTGTAGTAACTGTAAGACTAAACAAACAAACAAAAAAGCCTAAAACATTGTTATGAATGGAGAAGTGTTTTCCATCACTCACTACATCAGTGTTCAACCGGCTCTTACAAATGTCGATTCATATGATGGTTTGTGTGAAAACAAAATAACATCTTGAGAAGAAATAACATTGTTTGGAATCCAACATTTCATTTTAGCAGGAGAATATAGGGGTTGTGGCCATTTGAGTTGTGAGAGTATAAGGCATGTGTTCAGACAATGGGTGTAAACAACTGAGGAAAAATAAATACTTTAAAACAATGTATGACAATGTAGAAAGTATTCTAGGACTTACTTCAAACGGAAAACTGTAAGATGAGTTGGAAGGCTGCTGATGACACTGCAATATGAAACAGTGGGGCAGGGAACTAAATACGTTTTAAAAACTGCAAGACTTACAGACCGCTGTCTTCATTCCACAGTGGTGCAAATGAATTTAAGTATTAAGTGAAGAAATGCAGAAAATGGACAAGTAGCTTTGAATTGAATAATTGAAATGGATTTTCCATTTGGGTAATTCAGAGCTGAGATTGATGGCTTCACATAAACCGGTGGACTATCGGTGTACCAGTGTCTGGTAGGCAAAGGCATCGTTTCTGTGTTGAGGACCCTGGATAAACAGACATCCTGCACTCAGAGTTCAACCCCAGCACCCGTTCTACCAACACTAATATAATGAGAGAAACTACCAGTGCCAGAGGGTCACGTGAGGTATCCAAACAGCAGCTTCCACTCTCACTGTTCTGGGATGCGAGTGTGTCACGGCGACCCCAGTGACCATCAGATGGCTGAGAGGGGAAATGAGCACAGAGCATGAGAAGGAGGGAGCACCGATTTAAAGTGCTCACCGCTGAGCCATCATGATAAACCATCATTTTTTTGTGTTATCATCAGCACGATGCATAATCCAGCATGAACAGAGCTGCAGAGCTAAATCAATCACATTATATTACTTTAGACATGTCGTATTGATCCCTGTTGCGGTCCACATATTTCATATTTGATTCTTATGTATTGGCAGGAATTTAGAACATTATGGGCATGTCAGGCAATGAGGGGAAAAACAGGAGAACATTGTGACGCCTGCAGCCCGATGCCGATGGACTGAACACTCTTAACAAAAACGAGATTTAGATGCACCTCCTGCATCCATTTTCTGAAATGAAGCAGACGGCTGGTTGAAGCTGCGCTCTCATTCAGAGCTCGTCGTCACTGTGTACGGTGTGAAATCTACTGTAGCTACGGCAGACAATGGTAAACAAGAGCTGGATGTCCCGTTATCCAACACCAAACTGTGACGGTTGTATTCATCCAAAATGCATCTAAAGGTTAGAGTACCTATGTAAATGGGAACATACTATTAAAATACATTTTTGGTGCATTTCTCTTGGAAATGAAAGCAGGATTGGGTGGAATCCTTTTTTATTCTTATTATTTCATTTTCATTTCTTCAAGCCTTTATTCCCGCCTCTCCCCCTTCAACTATTTATCTAGGGAGAGTGAGGACCTCACAGCTAGTAAACATTTTTGTTACAGCCAGAAACATCTCTTATTACTGGATTTTCATTAAAAAAAAGCGAGTCCTTTCGAAGCATTCAAAGCATTTCGGCAGATGAAGATGCCTCGCAATTTTCTCCCTCTCACTCTCTTTCTCTCGTCACTATACCTGAATCCTTTCTCTTTTTGATTCTCTTAGGGGAGTAATTGAGTGCAGAAAATGGCTTGGCTTATTTGGACTGAGTCTGATCCAGAAATGATTAAAGCTAAAGGGGCTCCAGGTATTCAAAGAGAGAGAATAGCAAAAAAGAATATGGTTAATGGTTTCTTTTTCTATTTTTTGAGAGGAGAAGGAGATGGGAGGGGTTGACAGGCTGTGCAGCCAGATGGGTTGGTGTTCGACGGGGACACAAAGGTGGGGGGACAGAATAAACCCTGCTCATACTCCTATTAAAAGCATCAGGATTGTCAGACACGGTAAAAAGACAGAAAATCACTGCAAGAAATGAGGCTTCTTTCAGCAATTACTGAATACCAAGTACACACCTTGGAGC
The DNA here is from genome assembly GCA_901007665.1 of Aeoliscus strigatus. NCBI lineage: Eukaryota > Metazoa > Chordata > Actinopteri > Syngnathiformes > Centriscidae > Aeoliscus > Aeoliscus strigatus. The sequence continues at coordinate 119,377 of CAAKHB010007248.1, read as the reverse complement.
TCTTTGTCCTCTGTAGCACCAGTCCCTTGTCTCTCTCCTCTTTCTCTCACCTTATTTTTCTTTCTTCCTACCTATCTCTCACACTCTCGCAGCCTTAGAGTCAGGTGCATTAGCACCGAGGCCCAAAGAAGAAGTAGCTTTTTGAAAGCTCAGTTGGACTCACTTCCAGCCTATCGTTGCGGCGTCTTTACAGGCTTTTATTCTCAGACAGTAGGGGCTGGCCTGAAAGGGACACCCTCAACCTCTCCACTCAAACATTTATTTCTCCCCCTTTTTCCCCTTGCTCCAGTAGAGTTGGTTAGTTGTTTTTTTGTTTTTTTTTAGTTACACATCCAGCTTTATTATAACATCTACTTTCATATCCTTTGGATCTGTGTGGCATTTGCATGTGTGATTGTTCAAGGGTTATTGCAGTTACATTTCTTTTTAAATAAAGCCTCTTGTCGTATCCATAATTGATTAAGTAGGAGAAAAGAATCTGCCAGGTCACTGGCAGGGATGGATGGTCCCTATTGTGCCCTTTCACCCCACCCCTGACTCTTGGGACCTATAAACACCTCCTAGAATGGCTCGTTATCTCTCTTATTGACCAAATCAGTTAATTACTTCCCAGTTAAAACAATGACAAACAGCTAATGCACTGAGAGGAAACCATTTAACGCTTGTGGTTGTGTGTATGCTCACGTGTGCAGCAGTAGTGAGTCAGGACTGCCATCCCGGGGTCGGTCGGGTGAGAGGGTTCACAGCGCACGATGGCTTCTGTGGATGCAGTTATGGTGATAGCCGCTGGTAATGGTGTCGTTAAAGAAGATATAGCAGCCAGATTAGAGGTTTACAGAGCATATTTGCTGGGTCTATAGGTGCTTTCAGGATCCATAACGTTGTTAGTGAGTTTTCATAAACCATGCTGGCGGACGCTGTCAGCTTGTTCAGGGTTTGCTCTTATCAAGACACATGAGGATATTATAATGTAAGATTACGCATTTTGGTTGGTTTGGTCCATCCCTACGCGGCAGCTCCTCACACCCCCACACCCCACACCCTGTGGCCCCTACCAATCGCTTTACATCGTCGTCACCTCATCTGTCATCTCCACCAGCAGACGGCAGGGGACACTTTTCAAATAATCCCAGTATTTTGCCACAAGCTCTGTTGAGATGCTAATAAGTTTTTTCATTTATTTGAAAATAAATTCACATTTCCTTGCTGCGTGACTACAGGTATTCGTAATGGTTTGAAATTTTTGGCATGTGAAATAGTAAATTGTGAGAGTTTGCTGCGTGTGCGACCAGGGGCATTGTTTCGCTGTGCTCCCCGGCAACCATTTGCAAGGTTAATGTTGTAGAAAACAACATCCATCTCCCCACTCTCTCTCAGAATGCTTTCATTAGGCCTAGTGCTCAGACCCCTCTTCTTATGATGTCACATGTGACATGCATCATCTTATCGGCGAGACACTATCAATGAAATTTCAAAGTCTACTCTAGTAGGCTAAACTGGCCGTGCATATTTTAAAACTTCATGATGAATTATGTTGCATGCGCCCCGGCCATCTCCCATTCATCCCCAGTTGGCAAATAAATAATACAGCCTGTTGTAGACAGACTGTTACTATCAATAATAATAACAATGTAATCCAGTCTGATGAAGGAATGCTGCACGCTTTTGTAAAGCTTTGTTTGGTGTTGACATGTTGGGAGACTGAGTCTTATTCAGAGAGCCATTACTGCCATTACTATTACTTCATAGTTAAAATAAAGAAGATATTTGTGACTTAATCGGAAAAATAATTGATATATTTGCTGACAACGAAAATAATGGTTAGTTGCAGCCCTCGTCAAAAGATGACAACATTTGTTTGTGCACATATTTGGATGTGTCTATGGATGTACTGGGTAAAGGGTCAGTGTGGATGTGTGGGTCAGCTGGAAACCTTGAATTTTGAATTTGTCTTCTTACAAAGAAACAAATGCTGTGAACTATCTCATAGGGGATGCGCAAATAATGATGCAGCGGTGTTTTGTGTGCCAATGCCAAAAGGTCTTAAGTCCAAAAAGAGTATATGACACTTCGATGAATCTTCTATGAAGGTGACTGGTGGCAAAAATGTACCAGCACCTGAGGCAACAAAAATGAATAATAAAGCTAAAAAAAAATTGTTGCGCTCATTGTTGATCCGATGCTCAACTGTGTCATTTCTGGCTAAATAGTCTGAATATACCTGACTTTGGGGGGAGAAATACGTTGTATTTCCTCCTCTTTTTCCAGCAGATGTGGCATGTGCAAGCCACGGTATTGCAGTGCTTTCAGTGAAAAGTCTATCTTTAGGCCCTCTTGATCAATCTGTGACCTGTAAGTACATAGCCATCTCATAAATAGGAGGGTGTGCTGACAGAGACTTCAAAAGCAAGGGGACCTGATAATTTCAAAATGGAACGGTGTGGAGTGGCGCTGGTGGGGAGTCCATAAAAGCCTGCCTTGTTCTCAACACACCTCCTCTTTGCTCTACAACAGCCAGTTAGGGTAATAGCTCAAAGGAGAAAGGGGAAGAGAGAGGAGATGGGATGAAGGGAGGGAGAAAAAAACAGGTAATTACTGGTATTCATCAGATGAAGAAGCATTGATGATCACTACACTATAACAGATTGTACTGTTCCCTGCTGAAAAACACAGAGGACACCGGATGTGCTGCTCTCAGTAGTTAAGTTGGAAATTAGTCCGTAGCCTTAAACCTACCTCTGCAATCATTGCAAAGCTCTCCTCCTCTCTCACTTTTTCTCTTATTGAGAAGAGCAAATCCCAATGTTCCACTCAATAAGACTGTTTATGTAGGGACTATGGGTTCTTTATTATATGACAGTCTTTTTTTTTTTTTTAGATTGGACATGAAGTAGAGGCAAGTAGCTGATGTTCATGGATGAGATGGGGTGATACAAACACAAAGATGAGAGAGAGAGAGAGAGAGAGAGAGAAAGAGAAAGAGATGCACTTCAAAATAGACTTTTGACCCATCAGTCTACAGGTTTCCTTCCAACAATTGTGTTTGCTCTGACTTGAACTAAAGCAAATTATAACTACCAGCACACTGAGATGCCCTCACTATTCTCCAATAAATAGCTGTATCTATCAAATGGCAAGCGAGGACCCAAGGAGCAGAGGATGACAAAAGACAGGCAGCAAAAACTAACTCCAAGAGTCTTTATTAACTAAAAAAATCCAAGAAGAAGGAACCCAAAAACAAGGTGTACATAAACAGCTCTCTGGGGAACACAAGGAGGAGCAGACAGGTCAAACAGCCAGGGAAAAACAAGTGGGAATGGCAGGCGAGGCAACAGACCAGGAAAACAGACATGAGGTAACACAGACCGGGAGAACAGCAAACAAAATAACACAAGACTAGAAGAAGAGATGAACCAGACAGACATGCAACAAACAAAGGTCATAAATCCACGCTCAACATCATCAAGGGAGAGAGAGGGAAGACACGTCTTTTATTTTTTACTTCTAAAGTGGGCAAATTAGTACTGTCTCAAATCAAGCAGTGCCGTCGTGCACTTGCTGGAAATGATTGTGTATGATAAATGAAACAACGTCAATGCCTAATGTTGGCAAGCTAACGTTAGCATTAGCAAGGTAGCATTCGCCGGAATTACATCGGTTGTCTGCCGCCATCTTGACAAGTGAAAGGCACGTCATTTCTACGTCACACCATTTCCGTTGAGGGTGAAAAAATGTCTAACAATCCACACTTTTCAGCCATTTGAGTGCGCCAGTTGAGTGCGCGTAGTACACTATATTTTCGCATACTCACTCAGTGTGAACACACTTTTGTACTCAAAATACTTACGTATAGAATTAACCGATTTGAGACACAGCAACACTGACGCATTTAAGGACCGGGCAGGTAATCAAACACAAGGGAAACTAAACATACGATGACAAGAATAAACTACAGCACGGAAATTAGCTACACATGACACAGGTAACGTAAAACACAGGAAGCACAGATACACAGGGACATTAGAAACAGAAAAAAGTCCAAAACAACAAACACACCATAAGGCGATGGTATATGCCGGACCATGACACATTACTGTTCACTGATTGCAACCACCCAGACAGCCAATTTGAATCAAAACATATAATGTCTGTGAAGGTTCTCAGTCATACAGGTCCTGGTATCTTGTCCAGTCGACTGCAAATCAACCCAGGAATATCACTTCTAATAACTGATCAGGGGATTGCTGTGCCAGGTTGTAAAGCTATAAAAAAAATGTCACTTTTATAAGGTCGCATGTCACAAAACGACTATGTCATGGAGAGAATTAAAGTATGTAACCTGGGCTGGGTCTCGGAAATCTTTGCTAATTATTTGATATCAAGTTCCTTGGAAAAACACAAATATGATCAATACAGATGTATTGCTGCTCAGGGTGTCACTTCTTTCTCAGGCATGTTGGTCTCTTCATGGCTGTGAGCTGCTCGAAGTATAGACTTTTGTAGCTGCAGTGTCGCGGGAAGAGTTATTGATTTTGAGCTTTGTCGTCTTCCTGTGCGACGAGACAGTGGCCTCCTCCACTGAGGGAGTCTTTAGTGGATCAATTGGCCCACTTGTACCTGTTTGTAACCGATAAGACAACACTTTAGAGAACTGATAATGATTTGCAGATTAGCTCAGGATAAATATACACGGGTGGTGAAAAGGAGTAAAATCATAAAAAGCAATTATCATGGAGAATTGAGTTTCCATTTTTCATGCAGAAACATTCTGTATTCATTTTAACCAAAATATACTAGAAACTAAAAAAAACTGTCCATATCAGGACATATACTGCAGCAGAAAATGTATGTGTAACCATGAACTGCCTGACAGAGTGTTGTTGTATCATTGGAGTTTCTTCCATATTCCATAACTGACACACAATCAGCTCATGTCCTGATCCTGTCCTCTCTGAAAAGAAGGTCATGAGATCATACAGTCTTGGTCTAGATGTCTGCGAATCTCACGAGATGACCCTGCTCCACACTCATTACTGCATTAGAAGGAAGTATGAAACATCAATAATTTATTAGTTCTAGTCATTGTAAATGTGTGTGTGTGTATATATATGTGTGTGTGTGTGTGTGTGTATATATAAAGTCATATCATATGTCATCATATCAAAGTCGTTGATGTAGTTGGCAGATTCCTCTTGTTGACATCCGTCACTGCTTCCAAACAATACCACACCAGTAGAGGAGTAATTTTCACCTACGTTTGTTTTGACAACTACAGTA
>CAAKHB010007248.1:71373-87481 GCA_901007665.1 Aeoliscus strigatus | reverse complement strand
GCATTTGAGCTGTGAAGTGATTCAGAACACATTCAAACGTGGACACCAAATACCAGTTGGTAAGAAGGATCTTTGAAGGGCCAGAACAGGCAGCACCGTTCTCCAAAGAGCTTGGCTGCAAACAACGAGCCTTGACCCAGAGAGACAGTGTCATGAATCCTCCGGGAGGAGTCAGACGATCTCTCTGCAGCGATGTATAATTAAGTAGCTGTTGGTATCAAGAATGAGATGCTGACATGGATGAGAAAGTGTTACCCTAGACGCCACAAGCGGACTAGTGAGGCCAGAAACACAGATGGGTGCACCCACAGCCCAGACTGTCTGCTTCGATCTCTCAGACCTCCTTACTTACAAAGACACTGGCGTGAAATAAGTACAAGTGATGGATATATTTGATGTGGCCGAACGCCACGTTAAAGACGACTGTATCCTCCCATCAGAATTAAACACGTGAAGTTCTTGAGGTCAGTTTAGTCTCGACTTTGACACTTTAGGAAATGGATTGAAATTCTGCTCTACTCCTATGCACTGCTGCCTTCTGCCATGAACTGTTGGTTGTTCATTGCCACTCTCTCATATCATGTCATAGAAAAAGTTCAAATTTGGCAGCAAAGAAATCTGAAATGTATGTTCATAAAAGTTTAACTAGGGATGAATGATATTTATCAGACGGTAAAAAGCATTGAGTTAGTTAGTAGCTCCTTTTACAACAACGTAACAATCCAGTCATTTCCAGTGTGGATTTTTTTTTTCTCAGATTCTGTTTATCAGCGATTCTGTGTTAATTTGTAAGACATCAAATTTTTGAAAGACAAAATTAATTTAATTTGCAGAAGCTGCCATTCAGCCCTACACCTTTATTTTCCAGTGACAAATATTGCATATAAATCACTGAATATGAATTATTTATGTTTGATTTGTTTTTACTTTCTTGGATGTTTCATTTGCAATTTAAATGGCAATTAATTACTTAAACTGACATCTAAATGTTACTTTTTTGAAACATTAAATTTTTGGCTATATTGTTGGTATTGGTCATATAATACAAGGAAATATTGTTATCGTATCAGGTGAAAAAAAAATCAAACCCATATCTAAAACCTTAGCTTACAGAACTAGACATGTGTCATTCCTGTATTTCAATTTTTTTTTTTTTTTTAAATTAACGTCACCATTTCCTTTCCTTGTTTAAGTAAGACACGCCAGGGTCCAGCACACACCGTGACGGAGCTCTGAATATATCAGATATTTACACCAACTCTTGACACCTCTATCTTCATCACATCTTAATTGTCCCCGAAGTCCTCAGGGCAACCCAGGGAAATTAACCATTTTAATACCAATAACAGATTCTGGAACACACACACGCACGCACACACACACACACAGATGGTTGTGTCAAATCATATGTGCGATTGTGATAGAATACCATATTTACATTGTTTTACTTATAATGTTAAGGTTTATAAGGGAAACAACTGGGGAATCACATTTCCTGTTAAGGAACATGGAGGAATTTGCTGTGCTTCTTTCCTATTCCAGGTTAAAACCACTGAACACCTTTATATTCTCGCATTTATCTTTTCTGTCAATGACGTTCCCATTAATACTGATTTTCCTTCGTTCTCTTTTTGTCCGCTCCAATGATATATGCTGTAACGGGCCCTCGTATTAGTCAAAATGGAGCATTGATTATTTGTAAAAACATAAGTGCAAATCAACACCGTGCGGGGACAGATGAGAGCTGTCTACCTGTGCACACACAGGGAAAAAAGGGCAGTTATTGACCAATTGATTTGATGTGAAGAAGGCGTATTCTTTTCCATGTCGTGAAAAGACCTTGGCTGTTGTGATAGCAATCACTCTCCCCACTCTACTCTCTCAGACTCTACCTCTAATCCCCAACTGTGTCTTCAATCTCCGCTCCAAAAAGCCTCCATATGCAACTTTTCCGCCCCGCACCTTTATGTATTTGGCTTTCTATTGCACTTAGATATAAAAATAAAAATCGGCAACATATTCATTGGCACCATGAGAAGGCTGTCACTTGTCTGGGTTACATATCAAAAACTATTTCATGCCTACTTACATTCTGCTGCTTATTATCCCCCAGTGTGACCTACAGCAGATTTTTTGCTCCATTTCGAAATGCCTCCAAGCCGGTTCTTTATGTCGGCGGGTAAGCTTCCTCGATCGAGGCAAGATTGAAACACCGGTGTGGCGAGAAAAGATGTAAAGTATTTTGTGGCGAAAAGAAAAACGAGGCGATGCACTGAAAAGGGGTTTTAGGTGGATGAATATATCAGACATACTGTAACTGGAGAGGGTGAGACTGTGCACTAAATCTTTAAATCAGTCCAATTAATGATAAATCAAAAATAAACGACCTCATGAGGGCGCTGACAGGACAGACCGGGGCCCATCCAGGATAAATGACAGAGTCGAGTTCAACCAATCGTAAACAACAGCATCCAGGCTCAATCGTTTGCACAAAGACCAACCGGGAGGAGCAGACATGGATTCACCAATCCGCTGAAACCAATCCTTCCTTTAATAGACCCTGCTGTTCGATCGCAGATTCACCGATTCACCACGGCGGGAGAAGTGAACAAATACACACTCACCGCTGAAACGGTCACAATCCAAATAGTAAATGACAAAAGTTTTACGTTCATTTTAATTTGCAGTGGCGGAGACGCATGCTGAGAATTTAAGTTGATATACGACCTGCGTTCTGTGTTTTTGTAATTCAATTAAAATTGGCCTCTCATGTTTGTGCTGTAAACTGTGTGTAGGGGGGCGACTGCACAGAGTCAGTGTGTGACTTATTCAATGAGAGAACATCAGGGGACTCTCTGATGTGTATTTGTATTTATATGGGATGTGTATTTTATGTATGGAAGACTATGGGAAACTAATGATTAATGATCAGTGGGTCTGGTTGGATGTGATAACAAGGTGTTGTGGGCGGTGGTGACTGCTGACTGAAATAGGGAATGAGATTAAACAGATCCTGGTCTGGAGCAGCCTAGCTCCATGGTAATTTATACCATAACATACACACCATAACTCTATCCCACATTTGTGCAACCGGATCACGGATAAGTTGAGCCAGGATAACCAAGATATCCCAGTTTAATCCTTCATCCGACGTGCAACAGGCCTCGGGCATCCTCCCCTGTGGAGCCTGCATGTACAATTATAAACCCCACAGTATCACATGGGGTCTTTCACTCCCCATGCATGCGTGCACACACACACACACACACACACACACACACACACACACACAGACACACAAGCTTCAGCCTTGACTTTATAAAAGTGACCGGAATAAACTGGAGTGGGGCCATGCAGGTTTGTCACTGTCACAGGTAAATGACGTATTTAATGAGTGTGGAGGGGGGTGGACGGGTGCCAGGGTGTTGGCTTTTAAACACCTCTCCAGCTGACTGGGTTTGGGGAGGCCCAGCTGGACACAGCCAGGGGATCGATACGAGGTCAGGGGTCAGTCAACCCTCCCATTATGGCTGAGGTAGCTGCCATCATCATCTGGCTAACGATGCCTGCAGGAGGGCAGGCGATGGGGGCTCTACGGGGAGGGGAAGCAGCTGACGTTGGTTAGTGAGCGTGGTTTCCTAGTTAGTCGAATTCTGATCGTGTTGATTGTTGTGGACGAAAACAAGAAGCAGGTTTGCTGCGATTTTACTTTCCTCCCGTTAGCCTGACACATCTACAGCAGTTTGAAAGAAGTCTGAAGGGCGAGCAGACGAGAACTAACATGTCTGCATGGAAAACAATGGTGTGACACCTCGTTGTGGACGAATGGTGATCATTCATTCTATCTGTTACAAGACCGCGTGATTCTGAGATGTTTTAAACAAAATGGTTGTTTTTTTTCTGCGAAGATACATTGTGAAAAAAAATTTTAAAAACTTTTCAAAATAATTATTTTCCTAGTTTTGGGGCATTTTGTTTTATGATTATTTTTTTTTATTTCAGTGTGTCTTGGTTTATGGCCCAGTTACACAGTGTCACAGGATTTTTAAGACCAGGGTCTTAAAAGACCATCAATCTAAATCTTCTCGCTCATTAGAGTTTCACACCTCCTCACACAGACTTAATAAAGAATCGAGCTGCTAAAAACACACAAATACAAAAATAGATAAGTATTTTACAAGTATGTTATTTGTGGGTGTCACCAACAATACAGTTCCTACAACTATTATTTGAATTAGAGACACATAATGATTTTTATGGCGTTGGTACTGGTCATGTTAAGAACCTACTAACAGAAGGCCCGTTTCATTACCTCGTGCAAACAGACCGGTGTGAAATCCACTGTCAGTGTGACATGAAGACAGCTTTACGTTTCACTATTATCGTACAGGCGTCATGGAGGGCAGAATGTGAACAGCGTGGCAGACGTGGTTCGCGTTAATAGTCTTTTTCTGTGACCAGGACCTGCTGGTGTTTAAGGATGTTCCAGTGGGCACACTATATTATCTCCTCACGGACAGACCAATCAATTACCGGTCCTTCTGGAGCTGCGAGTGAAATGGTCATATTAGGGCAACTGTGCATTCAGAGGCATCACTCAGGACAATGAGCTATAGCCACAGACTGACAAGTGAGAAAAATGTCCCCACTTTCCAGGCTGTACAAATGACGTTTGGCCACAATAACTCCCAACTGGACACTTCATTTAATGTCAGGAACCAGCTGACCAGTCAAAAGGTACGATGCCATCTTCTTTATTTGTGGCCCATTGTTTTGGTAGCTGCACCCTGGAATAAATACTGCTAAAATGATTGGCCAGTTCCTCCTCCTGTCAACACCTGTGTCTGATGGCGTAAACCGGCCCCCCAACAGCACCCTGGGTGAGTTCTGGACATGTAGACTGCCAATCCCCTCGCAGCCACTCTCAAAGAACAATAATCAGATGATCATGGATCATCACCGGGGAATCGCTTGCTTAAAGGAATAATCCTCGGCTATGAATAGATTTCAAGGATGACCATCTTTGAGGAGTAATAGTATAATTTGTCACTAGTGACAGGCCATTTGATCGTTCCCAATAACTCAGTCTGCCAGAATATTGGACACGATCTCACTGCGTTGTCAGAGCTGAGGTGTGTGTGTGTGTGTGTGTGTGTGTGTGTGTGTGTGTAAATTTGTCAAGTGGTGCTTGGATACTGTAAAATGGCTGTGAGAGAAACACTTAGACTTCCTCGGGTGACAGCAGCTTTATCGCGCATCGCCTCATAAATCTCATCATATCTAGTTCACCACTATTATCAAATGGGTTTTTAACTGTGTGAGAACAGAGAACATGAACAGGTTGTGTTTGTGTGTATGTGCTCGGGGGCCAGGGGCTGATGACACACAAAACAAAAGGCTTCAGCAGGAGAAGAAATGGCTGAAATACGGAGTCTAGGTTTGATTATTAAAAATAATTCAGGATGTTGCCCTCCTACAACTGATGATGCAAACCGGTCAGTAAAACGTCCGTCTGTCCATCTAGATTCAAAACGTGAAAGTTTGTCCTTTAGGATGAGACAGAACGCAGTGGGACAAGGTTCACCCTTTGTATGTGGCATGCGTGGCAGGAAATTAATCGAGGAAATTGGGTTTTTGGTGTGTGCCTGTATCACATCGGATCTCTCCTTTGTCCACCTGTATCTGGCTCCAAGACAATCAAGAGCGACACGCTGGCATTATGAAAAGCCACTTGTTCCCTGCATAATTCAGGGGTCTCATTGCTGAGTTAAACGGGAGGTGGAGGTGGATGGGGGGGGGGGGGGGGGGGGGGGGGCAGTCCTGTTTGCCCATGTAAAGTGCGATCCAGATAATAGCATTCTCATCAAAGGCGGCAATTACATTCATTACAAAGCTGCAAAGCGCCTGCAAGGAAATTAAGTGGTGAGAGGAAAGAAAAGCTTAATATATACCTCCTTTATGCACACCCAGCCCTGCACCCCACCCACCACCCCCAGCTCTCAGTTTTATTTTGCATGCTCCATGTGGAGCGGGCGACTTCAAGACAAAAACAGCATCAGTATAAGAAGAATAAATCCTGTCAAAGTCCCCCTTCACCTTTCTGCCTCTGAGAGGCTCCTGTCTGCTGTTACTATGGCTGCACTTGTGTCGGATTAGTAAGCTCTTCCAGAAGGGTAACCTCCAATAGTGCTTTTATACGAGTCCAACAAATGAAACCATGTCACAAAAAAGACTGGCCTAAGACTTTCCCTAAATTAAATTCCCATTTCTTTGGGGAGAGGAGGAGCACAATTATTGTCTAGCGGCGTGTTAAACCACAAACAGCCTGCAACTCAAACGGTTAAGAGGGCAAGGGAACCTTTTCATTAAAACATTTTTAAATGGGGATTAGAGTAAGTGGATAACACTGCAACCTTTTCAAAAGCCAGGTGTTGTCTCAGAGTGTGTGTGTATATTAGGGTAGGGTTGTATATTTAAAGCTGTTTGATCCAATCTCAGTATTGAGTGATAGAGAATTATCAACAAAATTATTATTGTCCGTGACCTCAAATTCTGGGTGTTTCATTTACATTATTTACATACCGATTTAAAAGTTTTCCACATACATCGACATCGATATCCTTGGAAGTCATTTATCACAGAAATATTGTGTGTAGGTCTTATTACCTGCTCTCAGTCTTATTAATACAAGTCAGCTGCCCGTTACATGTCATTCATGCAAAATGATCATCTTCTTCCATCATCAGGGCCACATGAAGAACAGACAACCATTCACACCTGACTGACAAATTAACCTGAGCATGGTTTTGGAGGTGGAAGGAAGATGCAGACATGGGGAGAGCATGAAAACTCCACATACAAAGAGCCCAGGACAGGTATGGAACCTGACATCTTCTTGCTATGAGGCATCAGTGTCAGCCCATGCAAAATTAAGTCTGACCAATTGTAGTATTTTTAGGCCGTATGTCTTATTCTTACTTAGAGATACAGCAGACGATTATTATTATGATGATTTACATGATTAAGACTTGAAAACAGAACCATTCCAACAGAGTGTTGGTCTTTGTCTTTTTATGGCCACAAATCATTTCAGTGGTGTTTAAATTATTTAACAGGAACTGGCCCAGGTGGAAACCTGAGCCTAATTACATTGCAATAAAATAACACGAGCGTGGACAGGCTGTTAGAAGATGATGTCATTGTGCTGTCGAGGTTCAAATGATGGGGTCAACTGACACGCATCCTGTACACGTCCCTGGGACTGGCAACTGATAACACGCAAAAATGACTTCATAGGAGTTTTTCATAGTTGTAAACAGTGAGCAGGATCCAGATCTAATCAATGTGGTCTTTGTTGGGTGGTACCGGGCTGATGAACATGGCTCATGGAAGTCTGCTTCTCAAAACAGTGATCATGGCAAGTTGTAGACGTTTCACCACTGAGACTTGTGCCCCCTCTAGTGTTCTGAGGTTGAAATGCACGCATATGTAGACAAGCAGCAGCTGGACATCCAGGAGTCTCTGTCAATAAATGAAATAATGTTATAAATCTGACACACAAACCCTTTACTCTGTATGTAACAGTGCAGATAGATCAGATAGATGATATTCTATCAACAAGGGATTCATGTTACATAGTAAGTGTTCACTGGAGCCAGGTGTTGCCTCCACCTGGCAATGTGGTAAAAGGATACAGTAGTAAAGTAATTTAGCATTTTCTACTAACTTTGACATAAACAGAGCAATGTGACCTTATTGGTAAATTATTGATAGCTACCTTTGTGCCTCATTTGTCTCTTGCACACAGTTATCTGGTGTCACAAGTGTGAATGGATCAGTTAGCTAATTAGCTGGTGGCAAGAGAGGTGCGTTCAAATTGTTATCTGTTCAAGACGAAGCTTCAAACTTCACAAACAGTTAAGATGTGTTTTATACATGTGTTTGTTATACAAACACGTATCTAAAATAAAAGTTCAGGCAACCAGTTACTGTCAGAGGCCTCGTGATGTGAGCTGCGTAAACAACTAATTGTCTGGTCACTGGGAGACAGCATTTTCGCTGAGGAGACACATTTCATGACAATAATGGCCTCTTTTTTCACCGTCAATTTTTCCCCAGGATAAGTTAGATGCTTTTATTGTCCCTTTCTTGTACCACAGTGGGGAAAAATGTGCAGGCCAAACAGTGTGTGTAAAAAAACATACTGTATGTTACAAGCAAAAACAAGAGATAAATCGTAATCATGCAGTATTTACAGGGGCCACACTTACAGGTTGTTCCACCTGAAATGAAGAAAACTCCTAAAACAGAAGCAGCTGTGATCAAACGGGTCAGTAAAACTTCAGTCTGTCAATTGAGGTTCTGTCAGACAATAAAAGTTTGTCTTTTTGGATCAGCGGGGAGAGACTTGGTCCTTTCTGTGTATCATCAATTTCTCCTCATGTTCAGGATTATTAATGAACAGACTCAAACATATGAAACTTCAGAGAGATTAGGTTTTATTTAATTCATCTATGTAATAGAACACTGGGGTTTCCCTCATTTCAGTATGAACAATGTTTCACTGAACTTTGAAAGCAGGTGTAACAGAACAACAGGAATGACCAACAACAACAACAAAACTATAATATTGTATTTATATTTCTATATTTATTTTATATTTAAATGAGAATAGTTGGAGTATTGCTATAAGTTGCTCAAAATTTTGATGAACATATGATGATAATGCACATAATGTAGTATAAATGATAATGGTAGAAAATAGAAAATATGGGAGAAATGAGTCACCGTTATGAGATGATTATATTTTTATTTTTATGAATTAGTATAAGTTAGTAATTAAGGGATGTTGAGTATTAAAATCCACAACTTCTGTCTTTAACGAACAAATAGCAACAACCTGTTAATTAATTACCATCAATTTTTTTTTTCTTTAGTGCACTACTTCGTTATCGGAACAAGCGGAAGACGAGAAATGAATGAATGAACTTCGTTGTTGCTTTCATTCATATTAGGACCCGACATCAGGAACTCTTCGCAACGGAAACGTTCGTCGCCGGACCATTTTCACGGGTGCACACACGGTGCACTTTCACCTTTTGAAACGGGTTTGTTGTTATGATTTTGCAGAATTGTCATTTCCATCACAATCACAGCGAATGGGTGAGCAGAAACCAATTTAAAATCTAACTGTGCTTTTAAAGATGATGTCAAACCAGACAAAGGATGGGGATCATCACGATGACCGGAAGACGATAGCGCTCTTGGAAACAAAGATGCTCAGAAGCTAACGTTAGCTGTCTGGATGGCGAAGAGAAGCCGTGTGTAGCAGCGACCGACCACAGACCGGATCCTGGCCGATTTCCTGCTTGTGTGCACCGATTTACACGACTTTTTTTGCCTAGATATAAACGGCGTTCCCATTCCACAAAAGGCGCGTTCCCATTAATCAGTCAGCGACCTTCGACCAGGTAAATCTTTATTTACAACGATCACCAAGACAAACCTCAGAATAAACATGGTTGATTCAAAACAATGCCGAGTTACCGAATTATCGTTATTTCTGACAAAAGGCGCAATAACTCAAGTGCTGAATTAATGGTAAATTAGAAATAGAAAATGATATGTGCACGAGGGATTTCACACGTTCCATCCCATTCTATGGTTTTTATCATCTCACGTCCACCTAATTGTTTTATATCGTGTATAACCCACATTCCTGTGTGTGTCATGTCACATCGACCACGTCTGTTCGTCTGAGCCGGTGACTGTTGGTGGTAGTTGCTGCAGTTGACCGGAGCTTGATGAAAATGTCATCGCCCTTATTGTCATTATTGTCATTGCAGCGGGGATATCTGCGTCACCTTCTTTCAATGGGTGAGGAAAAGCCGGACACGCTGGATTTTGTGAAAGATTTCCAGGAGTATCTGAGCCAGCAGACTCAGCATGTCAACATGATATCAGGATCCGTCAGCGGCGTCAAAGAGGTTGACGAACTGCCAGCTGGTAACGCTTCTATATCGTTGTTCTGTATATATCTCTGTATAAATGATATAAGTCTGTATGTATAGAAAAGCGTTCGTTCTTGATCCTTGCTCACGCCCCTGTATGCAGATTGCAGTCAGAACGGCCTGGAGAACCCTGCTGTGGACATGTCTCTAGAGGACAGCTCCGGGATCCTAGTGGACGGTTTTGAACGAACCTATGATGGCAAGCTCAAGTGTCGCTACTGCAACTACGCCACCAGGGGCACGGCGCGACTCATTGAGCACATACGGATTCACACAGGCAGGTGTCCGTTCTGAACCTCCAGGGTCATTTTTTTTAGAAGGTTACATGCTTACGGCCGTTTCTCTCAATCCAACAGGAGAGAAGCCTCATCGCTGCCACCTGTGCCCGTTTGCTTCAGCTTACGAGCGCCACCTGGAGGCCCACATGAGGTCACACACGGGCGAGAAGCCCTACAAGTGCGAGCTGTGCTCCTTTCGCTGCAGTGACCGTAGCAACTTGTCACACCATCGTCGCAGGCGCCACAAACTTCTGCCGATGAAAGGCGCCCGCTCGCTCTCCCACAAGAAGATGCTGAGCGTCTTGCAGAAGAAGGCCACCTCGCTGGGCTACAGCCGCCGGCTGCTCATCAACTTCAGCCCCCCGTCGATGGTTGTACATAAGGCTGATAACCTCGGCGACTACTCCCACGAGCTACCCCATTTACGTCAAGAGACCTTTGATGATCCGAATCCGACAGGGGAGGGGCCACTCGCCAAGAGCATCAATCACCACCACCAGGATATGGCCATGGACAACCCCTTGAACCAGCTGTCCACTCTGGCAGGGCAGTTGGCCAGCCTCCCCTCAGACCCCCCGGCCCAGACTCAGCCGCCCATGTCTCCAGGGGCCGAGTCGATAGTCGACGAGAAGCCTTTCCTCATCCAGCAGCCCCACCCGGCCACCGCTCCTGTGGCGGTTCCGTCTAGCCTGGCACATGCCTCGTCCTCCTCCCCGATCCCTCCAGAGCCCCGGGCTCCTCCGCACAACAACTGCAGCCCTGGAGGGGGGCCCTGCAGCGAACACAGCGGGCGCACCAGTACCCCCAGTATCTCCAACAGCCAACCCAGTACACCAGCCCCAGGCCTGTCTGCCCCGCTCCAGGACCCACAAATGCTCCATCACTGCCAGCACTGTGACATCTACTTCTCCGACAACATCCTCTACACCATCCACATGGGTTGCCACGGCTACGAGAACCCGTTCCAGTGCAACATCTGTGGCCACAAGTGCAAGAGCAAGTACGACTTTGCCTGCCACTTTGCCCGCGGGCAGCACAAGTAGAAGACGTAGAAGGGCCGTTTTGTTTTATTCTTCCCAGCGGTTTTATTTATTGGTCTCGTACCTGGCCTTGATGTAGCCCCGCCTTTCAGGAGAGCATCATCGTTCAGATGACTCTGTCGCGTCGAAGGTGATCAGTGTTTTCCACAGCTGGAGAACTTATTTTTGGTGGTGGAAGTGTTCATTTCAACACGCTCTCAGTAGAACGACTTCTTAACTGACACAAGGAGGCGTTGGCAGCGTTGACGTTTGACAAGTCCTTCTCCGAATGGACCAGCAGCAGCGCTGACAGCGTACTGGGGTTACCGTTCCACACACATGTATACTCCAACACCCGCTAGCAGTCACAGACATGAGAGTCACAAGTCAAATATTACCCAAAGAAGAAAGAACTTTCAAAGAGGAACATACATTTATTCTTCTTCTTCTTATCGACTAACCACAGGTGTGTGTGTGTCATTGACTGTCCTCTTGCCATCATCTTGACCTTAGCTAGGTACGCAGCACGTTACGGGGACTATGTCAGTGTGCCCCAGTCCCACCGACGAGACACAGAAAATCCAGGGATCGACCTGAAAGGACCTCTGAAACCCTTTGTATCAGCAGGTCACCTAGTCACAGACCCCCATGTCCTTTGAGCCTCGTGTGTGTGTGTGTGCGCGTGCGTGCGTGCAGAAGCTCAGTCCGTTACCATTTCATGCGTCCATCGACATGACTGTCGTTCACCTGTGCCTGTGAAGACCTCCACGGTGCTTCTAACACATCCCGTCTGACTAGAAGACACAAACGTCTTTCACCACTAAAATTAAATTCTCAGCACGTCACACAATAATCCTGCAAATCGCTCTATTGATTCTCACTGTCGGTCTGACTTGAGCCTCCCAGTTATTTGTTGTTGTTTTTAACAGTGTCTGACCTTCATTTGGTGGTGT
Organism: Aeoliscus strigatus; assembly: GCA_901007665.1. NCBI lineage: Eukaryota > Metazoa > Chordata > Actinopteri > Syngnathiformes > Centriscidae > Aeoliscus > Aeoliscus strigatus. Next base: position 75,221 of record CAAKHB010007248.1, on the reverse strand, counting down.
GTCCAAGGTGGAGAGAGCTTTTATTAAGATTCAATTCTTTCAATATAATTTTCTGAACTGTAGAAAAATAAAAAAAACAAAACAAAAACAAAGGTCATAGTAGTTGTATATGACATTTTGCCAAACTTTTTCCTCCATAAATGCTGCTATGTGACGTTTGAGCCAATGCTGGTCAAACTATCTTAGAAGTAGTGTAGGGTGCAGTAGCTCCCGTGCTGTTTTGGTAGTTCCTCCACTCGTTTCTCAGTCCCATGCCAATGATAGTTCTCATCTAAATAGTTCTGCACTCCTTTATTTATGGCACACGAAGCTTTGGATATTGTATGAACCATTTTCAAACTAGCGTCTCCCAACGCCACCTAGCACAAGGGACGTTAGTCTTCGTAATAACACGCACAGAGATTTCCCCGTTCGTCTCGGTGCGTTTAGAATATTTCCTACATATTTTTTCTGAGTGGTGGAATTGATGTTCAGTGTCAAAAAAAAATCCAAGTACATCGCAGTATAACTGCCATGTAAGCAAGATGGCTCTTTGTCTTGGGTAGTGTTGTCTGTTGCTTAGCAACACGTGTAAAGAGCATAGTTACTGTGTTTAGGACCAACCACCTCCCTGTGACGATGCTTACAGTACTGGAGGTGTCTATTATGAAATGCCTTATGTTCTCTGTGTGTCGTAGGCTCCTAGGTAACGGCGACTGTTGGAGCTCACTCTTATCCTGTGGGAGGAGAATCAGTCTATTGCAAGACAAATTCATTTAACTAATTTATAAATAAAGTGTTTTCTAAGAGCCACAGCCTTTTCTTTTTATTTTACATAAGACCAGATTGCACAGTTACTATCGCGGGTTGTTTGTATGTGTGTATGTAGATAATTATTGTATAATTATTATAGAAATGGTTAAGATGGTGATGGTAAACAAGCAAAACGTACATTATGTCAGGAAATAGACGGTGGCTCCAGACAGAACATCAGCCATATTGGACACGGGATGTTGATTTAAAGAATCATGGCCTAATGAAATGCACATAAACACCGGTTGTTTGGATGCTTTTAATCAGAAAATGAGACAGAGTGAGAAAAGGTACGTGGAACTCAGGGCGACAGGCAGTTAAACTTCATTCTGAGCCCCATGAGAGATGTACAACAAGCATCATGACGACCTGACGACCGACCGAGATGGTTTAACCTCAGATATGGGTCTACAGACCTTTGAGTTGGATGGGACCCAGGACCAGAGTTTGGCTGTCGTGTTCTGACCCCAAGTCTCTGGCCCTTCGTTTGGAGCAGCGTTGACGACAGGGGGAATCGTAGTTGGACGACTGGCATATCAGGACTTTACACTGGAGGTAAACAGACTCCGAGGCTCGTTGGAACTGGAACGCCTTGAATGTAAACCGGGCATACCAGTGGGTGCCAGTGGTGTAGACCTGGTACGTGCTGTCCTCAGGACATCTGAGGTGAAACAAACGTGTCACATGAATACGACAGCAACACACACACACAGGGCGTGCTTGTCATGTCGTACCCATTTCGGACCAGGTAGAAGGCTCGAGACTGGAAGTCAGTGGGCGACGGCGAGGCCACGCAGGTGTCAAGGTAGAGGACCAGGTTGCTGTTGTACCTTAGCAGGTTTACTTGGACATACAGGTTCTGGTCGAGTGCCACCTCGTATGGAGATTGAGTCACCTGATGGAGAGAAAGGTGAAGTCACATGTAACAACATGCAGGTGCAGGTTTGGCACCAGTCGGCTGAGGACATGAGGACATGTCTTCTCACCTGACTATAGAAGCCGCTGGATGTGTAGAATGCCATGCTGGTGTTATATGCGCCGGTGCCTGTGATGCTGCTGTTGTTGTTAGGAGCCAGGTACATGATCTGTGACACTGACTCCTGATCCATTCGGCAGCTTACAAACAGGTTTAAGGTGGACTGGCGCGTGATCTCTCCGGAGACGGAGTTGGAGGCTCGGAGAGTGTTGGTGTACACGGCTCTGCCGTTTTCAAACTGCAAAGCGTGAAGGTGTTCTAAACGGTTACGAGAATTCTCAGAGTGCAACGTACGCTGCGAGTTCCAGGGGAGTGACCGTACCTTCTGAACGGTGCCACAAGTGTAAATGGGGAAGTTGAAGACCACGTGATCTGAGAGAACCCTGGGTCTGCAGGTTGGGTCGTTCAGGTTCAGACTGTTGCTGTCATAGCCAAGTGAGTTGAGGTAGCTCCTCCCAAGCACAATGTTCATGTTTTCTGAGGAGCAGTCCACGCGACCTGACAAAAGAGCACACGCCCACTTGAATTTCAGATCTAAGTCCACAATTACACACGCTTACAATATGAGTAACGTTTTCAGCTGTCGAATGAAATACTTTGCATCATGCGGACACGTCATGCTCCACAACTTTTGTTTTCTGTGGAACTGGGTTGTTATCTATGTGTCCAACCCAACCTGGAGGGGGGTGGATTGCACTAGTGATTGTTCATGTGGTCCAGGGTGTCCCCTGAGGGTCACCCACCGACCCGTAACCGGAGCGAGCCGGGGAAGACGGGATGAAAATAAAGTAAAATAAAGTATCCTTCATCCAGATTTTAACAACCAGCCAAATATCATTTATCTTAACTGCCTGGACGGGTTCTCAAACAAATGTTAACCCTAAAATAAGGCTTCACACACTGTGGTTAATATTTAACAAACTCAAAGGTAGTCAAGTTGTAATGTCTTCGTTTTCTGGATTTATTCAAATGAGCTCAACTTGTGTTCTCAAATTGTGATTTGAGGGAGCATAATAAACAGTATATAATATTCTGAATGACAAGCTTGTTCCTGACTGAAGAAAATCTTGTAATTTATGTGGAACTTTTTACCTGAGCTTGGTGGCAGAGTGCTTAGAAACTCGGCTTTAAATCCACGGCCAACGCCAGAGCCGTCGGTTCGAAAGAGCACTGTCATGTAGTTGGAAGAGGAGTGGAGGGATTTTTCACCGCTGCTGTTGCACACTTTGCCCAGGTAGGGAGAATTAACTGATGGTCCATCGTAGATCGAAACATAGTCACAGCTGCAGCAGTTCTCCAGTCTGTTGTTTTTAAGAGGTCATTAGAATTATTTTTTTTTCTAGACGTTATCATATGTTACAATCATGTCAGCGTGTAAATGACATCATAATGTGGCAATAATGATCTCACGTACTGCAGGAAGGTGAATGTCAGATGGATTCTTTGACCAAACGAAGCTCGGAGCTGCCATACACAGTAGGCGTTGTCATGGTAATGGTCGGGATAGTTGGGGCTGGACAGCTTACCGGAGTCATACAGGGAGCCCCCACAGGGCTTCTCTGAAAGGTGAATTACATGAGGAGGGATAGATAGACGGACGGACGGACAGATGGATGGATGGATGGATGTTTAGATAGACAGATAGACAGACACAGACAGACAGATAGATAGACAGAAAGACAGATAGATAGATAGATAGATAGATAGATAGATAGATAGATAGATAGATAGATAGATAGATAGATAGATAGATAGATAGATAGATAGATAGATAGATAGATAGATAGATAGATAGATAGATAGATAGATAGATAGATAGATAGATAGATGGATAGATGGATGGATGGATGGATCAATCGATAGATAGATAGATAGATAGATGGATAGATAGACAGATGGATAGATAGATAGATAGATAGATAGATAGATAGATAGATAGATAGATAGATAGATAGATAGATAGATAGATAGATAGATAGATAGATAGATAGATAGATAGATAGACAGACAGACAGACAGACTGTCCTGTCTTTGTGTTGTCAGGATGTGGGCGTCTGCACAACATAACACAATGATGTCG
>CAAKHB010007248.1:45148-61449 GCA_901007665.1 Aeoliscus strigatus | reverse complement strand
TGGTTGACGGCAATCAAAGACGATGACTGGATTCAACACAGCAGAAATACATTCAGCATAATGTCTGCATGGGCATTTAAGTGTGTATATGACCTGTGGTAACTGCAGCTGATAAACAGGTTGGTGGGGACAAAAGTGTTTTGTATATGTTGATGTCAAGCAAGAGGACACTGAGTTAATGAGACCACAGAAACGGAACATCATCGATGTATCTTTTCCAGAGTAAAATCTCGGAGAGGAATGTATCATTATTCACATCTTTGGTGAATTTATCTTTCCAGAAACCCATTTTCAAGCAGGTGTATGATGGTACTCTGCCCATGCTCACTCCTTGTTTCTGTAAGAAACAGGAGACACATACTGAAAATAACTTCTAGTTCTGTCAGAAATTGAGCAGAAATTCATTGGGTGAAAACATGTCAGAGGGGGGGTTAAGATGCTGGAGATCTTCCATGTCTGCCTCATGCAGGATACAAGTATATATAGACTGTGGACGTCACAGGTGACTAAAATGAAATCTCTGTTGCATTTCAACTGATCTAAGATGTTCAGAACGTCTGTGGTGTTCCCTGGATCGGAGGAGATTGACCACAAACTGTTTGAGAAAGAAGTCAGGATACTGTGACAGGGGCTCAGTGAGGCAGCCGATACTGGAGACAACTGGTCTGAGAGGTGGATTCTGTCATGTTTTATGTCTTATAGTCAGAAGACTAAACTCTAGGACAGACGGGGTGTTTTACAGAGAAGGATTCCATGTCTTTTTCTGTTCTCCGACCTATCGTGAAACGTTGTTTAACGATCAGGTCTATTTCAGAATCAGAAAGTGGGTTCTGGTTCAGGGGTGTTTAATGATTGCTGTTGGAAGTTGTGATTTAATTGTGCTGTCATATTGGTCATGGTCATTGGCCTTTTGTCTGCGGAGCGACTCATAATGATAATAATATCCTTCCTGTTTTCAAGATCATCGAGGCACTTCAGGTCAGTACGAGTTAAGTCGGCCAAGTCTCATCTCTCCATTCATTCTCTGTCAACCTTTTTAGCTTGTAGCTCTGTAGGTCTTTGTTGGAAGGATCTGAGAGATGACGTGATGTTGTTGGTGACGGTGTAGAACTCATCAGCGTCAACTTGTGCAGCGAACTGCGATTCCAGCAGTTTAATGTCTGCGTCTGTCTTTACCTTCCCTCCTTAGTTTTTGACGGTCGACAATCAGCTGTACGTACCTACGGGTGCATCTCAATAAATTAGAAGAGGACTCAAAAAGTGAAATATACTGATGTATTCAATTGATTGAGCACACAGACTGTAACAAGTGTTGGCTGAGATACTGATACTTTGGCCTTTCATTAGCTGTGAGTTCTAGTCAGCAAAATGAAAAGAAATAATCATTTGAGATATTTGTCTGTAGGATGAGTCTATAGCTGAAGATGTATTTACTGAAAAAACCTGCTCACTGCCCGTGTCCCTTGTCTGACTAGGTATGTCTTGAGATCTGTTGTACTACGACCCATGAGTACACACTCGTAAAGCACATCCTACCTGCTCCCCCAGATATTCCACATCCAGCGCCAGCTGAAGTCGGATCTTGCTGTCGTCTGTGGGTCCGCTGTTCGATGGCACTGTACTCGTCATGGATGCGCCCTTCCTGGCTTGTTTCAGTCGCTTCAGACTCTCCTCCATCTTCCTCACAGAGCTCAGTACCTCTGAAATGGTCTCATAGTACCTAAGCACAAAACAAAGGCATATAACTGATGTGTAATGATGTGTAATACTTAATGTGTCAAATATATTTTAGGGCCCTATGAAATCTGTTTTATTATTATTATTTATTGTTTGTAGGGACGTGGTGACCCTGGTAGTGTTATGACTGTACTATGACTGTACTTGCTGCCATTCACACAGCTTTTGGACAACAGGTGGTCAGTGCATGTATGTATAAAAGTACAACATTCACCTGACCTGGGACTTGCTCGGCTCGGTACTGAGGGCTCATTAACTTTTTTGGTGACGAAGTCAGAGCTGTGTCTAGCACTTCGCCGTGCTGTCGATGTTTAGACTGGGTCAGGAGGGCTGTCTGACTGTCTGAGTGCTTTGGGAAAAGGTTACTACATTTGTCGCCAGTCGCTTTTGTGAAAAATGTCGTCAGAGTGGACTGACAAGCCACTAAATATAGCAAAATCGCTAATCTATTGAAACCCTCGTGTCGTATGGGTGCATTTGTGTATCGCTCACCTTTGTGTGCAGTCACAAAGTGCTGCTTGCAGCCACTCCAGTGCTGTGGAGGTGGTGACCAGCCCTGCTGAGTCAGTCAGCAGCTGAAGTAAGGGACACAATGCGTTGTCCATGTATGCTGATGCACGCACGGGCAGATCCTACAAGGAAGGCTGGCTGCAGAACATGATGCTTGTCGTTTGAGTTGAGTGTTAGTGCTAGTAGAACAGGTGCATCTCAATAAATTAGAACAGAAGTTTTTTTTGTGTGACACCATAAGTCTCCAGTCACAAACTTGAGATGCTGAATTTGAATTTGTTTTCATCATGAAAAGAAATAAACACGTGAAATATATTTGTCTGTGTGTGTTGAATCTTTATATAATGATGTGCTTCACTTGTTGATGGTACTCTAGTTTACTGAGATGCACCTATGCACCTGTTCATTGTACAGGTTGCTTATTTAGGAATATGCACTATGAACTCCCAATAGCAAGCAGCTGGATAATTGATTATCTGATGAACAACCATTGTACATAATAAATATAGTTCAGGAGGAGAATAGTAATGGGGTGAGATCCACGGTCACACTACATGAACTACTTTTTAATAAAACAGTCATGAGCTGCTGACCTATTTCCTATTTTCAGTATGAAAAGTATTAATTTACTAACTACTGATGTGTCACTGTATTAACTAACCAAAAGTCATAATATTTATTCAATGCAGTATAAACCGGCCTTAACACAGGCGAGTATGTACATGTAGCGGTTACCTTGTTAGTCCTGCGGTAGATTCGGGGAACCTCTGAAGCACTCTTCAGGAAGCGACAGCAGCGTTCAGTCAGATGCTGGGCCATTCGGGAGTTGAGCGCTGGAATGCTACTCACCAGGCAGGCCTTGGAGTCAGCCAGAGCATCTACCACAGAGGAAAACACTTTATAAAACGCACAAATATTGTGTACACACAGTCTTATAGTTTTATCACTGTGTTACAAGAGAGGGAGCTTCAGATATCACAACTTTCATACAATGCTTGCTTAAAATGCCAATGTTCACAAACAGCGATGATAAAATATACAAAATAACACCATCACATTCTTCAGCATTTACTGACCAAACTGAAAAGGGTTAACTGATCTGAACGATCGCTGTGTGGGTCACTTACCTTCCATAATGGCAAAGTTTTTGAATCCCAATGCTTCCACTCGCCGTCTGACCATCTCTGACAACTCTGGTAACTGATAAAGACACACACCTGTCACACTCACAGCAAATGTCAAATTCCATGATTTTCTTTGACTAAAAAGATCAATTTCCATGACACGTGATGGTACGACCACCGTAAAACTGAGCTGACAAAAATAAGCCCCTTTATTTTAAACCTATCCGTCCATGAGCTCCATTAGTTCAAAGGTCAATTCAATGCAAAACATAGTTCTCAATGCTTAATAGTTGAGTTGGAGTGGAGAATGCACGACACTGGCCACGATGCAAGTAGTTTTACATAAAGCTTTCCTCCCGTCTACTCTTAACAGCCAGTGTTTGATTGACATCATTTTGTAGCCAAAGATTCGGAAATCTGGATTTTACTGCCATGGTTTCATTCAACTACAAGCAAAGGAGACATTACACATTACTACATTTAAGAGACTGTGACTTCTAAAGCAAGAAAAACATTAAATTCACTGTGGAAGTGTGTGTGTTTGTGTATATATACTGTATATGTAAAAATACTTCAGCTATGCTCCATCACTTCACCTGCTCCTGTAGTTTCTGGATGTCTGCTGCTATGTAGACCAGCTGTTTGGTAGACAAGGAAGTGTGGCTGCCACCCTCGCTGCCAGTCTCTTCTAGTGATGTTCTGCTGGAGGTAGAAGACGCTGAGCTCGGCAGCGGCCTGCTCGGCTCTTTAGTCACCTCAGTGGTGGGAGTTTTAGTCAAAACCTGCAGACAGAGAATGAAACAGAGACAGAGAAATGAAACAGAACTGGGAAATAGATTCTGTCTGATTGAGCTCCGCCCAAATATATCTGTTTTATTTACCTCCTCGAGAAACTTGGAATATCGTGAATAGAGCTGCAGCGTGAGCTTCCAGAAGCGATGTGCCAGAGGTGGAAGGTAAACTTTGTCTGACCAACACCTCACTAGGCAGGACCACAACACCTCAGACACCTGCAGGTGGTACGCACTGCCAGCTGCTCGTGAACAAGTAACAAGTGTTACTGTGCAGGAAGTATGCGCATATACAGCTGATCATGAGAGAGAAGAATTTACAACCTGGTGCTGCCTCTAATCCATCTAATATGGCATTCTCCAAACTTCCTGCTATTTCCTTGTAGCTGAAAAAACAAAAACAGGCATCCAGAGAAAGGAGGACAAACCAGTCAATGTCTTATCAGCACTTTTCTTGCGTTAACTCATGATACACAAGACATGGAACAACACCGAGGGCTACTGGAAATTTCCCAATAGTTTTCACTGTGAAGGTTTGTGTTGTGAAATGTAAACACACACACACACACACACGCACACGCACACACACACGCAGGCCCTAATCTCTGTGTGGACGTGCAGTGGTGAATCTATGTGGACATTTGTGGGTGAATCATCAACAGTCATCCGTGTACTGTGTCATGTTTATGGGCAAGTTTTTTCACACATCCTTATTAGATTTTGATTGATTTGAATAAATCAGCATTTCACACCCATGTGGAATATGTCATTTTTGATGGGGAGCATCTGGAAACTCCTCTTGTACAATAGAGCAAACCACCACGTTCTCAACTTATGCATCTTAACAGACTCTTACTACCAACATGCTGAGTGATATATCGTATTGAGGAAATATGCACCGTAGCTGAAAGTAGACGGGCAGGTTCCATTTGTTCTGGAAGGTGGTGTACGACGGATGCAGTCTCAACCTCTTCACACTGGCCTGCGAGCTGCACTGGCGCTCGAATCTGCGTACGAAGTCCATACTCACACTGTAATGCTGGGAAAGCAGGTGAAGACGTGACAGGACATGACATTAACAAATGTGACCAATGGAAAAAAAAAGAAAAAATGTACACTGTCGCCTGCACCCACTGAGGACAAACCTCATAGAAGATGTCTGGGTTTCCCGGATTAAAGAGATAACCCAGCCTGTCCTCTATTCCTCGGATTATCTCTGGCCACACAGAGTTTACCAGGAAGTCATAGCCCGGCACTGTTTCAGCTTTGTCACTGTCGAAGAGTGAAAAGAAGCATTTTAATATGTTATTGATAAACCTGTCGCTTATGTGTGAGAGTAAAGGTTTGTGGGCCAAACTAGAAATCTCTTTGTAAATTCAATATAACATAATATAACACTAGCTGTTAGTATGCGGACCGCTGGACAGCTGCAGAGGGGAAAGCACGCTAATGCAAATGGCTAAATTTGATCTGAAAGCTTTTAATTACCTGGGTATGGTTCCTCCAGTCACCTCTCTCAGGAGACGACAGTGATGAGGAACAAACTCCAACAGTCTTGAGTACATTAACTGGAGCCCATTTAGATTCGACTTCACCGACTCTTCCACTATCACCTGAACGCAACCACTTTCTAAATGCATGCCAAATATTTGTCAACTTTCATTTTCTGAATTGTCACATTTCACACGCAGCACGCGTACCTGGTCCATGTATGGTTTGACGAGCACCTGTCCCACCAGCGCCTCAGCATCTCTGGTCTTGTCGATGGTGGCGTATGTCCTCAGGCAGTGTCGCACCATGTCCACGTTTGACGTCTGCAGACCCTCGATCAGCAGGCCCTCTAGAGACTGCTGCAGCATGGAGGTGATACCTGCAATACGCTGGCAGAGGATAAACATTAAGAGACACTGATCATTCTAGTCAGATGATTGTGGTACTGAGGTGACAGATCTCCTGCAGCTGGATTCTGTCTGACTAAGACCTACAGGTCTGACTTTGTCCAGGAGGGGCATGCCTTTGCTCTGCACAGCGTGGAACTGCAGCTGGTTGAACTCTGTCGCTATCCTCTCCAGAATCTGACCCGCTAACAATGGGCTGCACATGCATGGACAGACAGACAAACAGACAGACAAGCTCACTGGATTCAACTCAGGATTTTGTTGACAATCATTTCAAAACTGTGGAAGGACAAGATGACCCAACAGACAGTTTGAGATACAGATGTTTTTCAAAAACATTCTCAATCTAAATTTCACTTGTGTGTTTAAGTCAAATTGTAAGACCTGTTTATGTAAAACTACTCATTTTGTTTGGGCATTTCCCCACCTGGTGATTTCCAGAGAATTGGATTCTTTAGAGTTTTGTGAGTGAAGAATTTTCTCAATCTTCTCCACAGAGCGCACCACCTGGATTAGTCTCAGGACACAAACCTGAGACAACAGACGAATGATGGTTCATTAAAAGTTCACTTCATTAAAACTAGGAAAACTTGCATTATTACAGTTGTTACTGTTTTGGCATTGATTCACTATAGTGCTGCGGATCATTAAGATACGTCAGCTCATAATATGATGAAGGGGCCTGACCTTTTTCTTCTGCAGATCTTCCTGTTTGGACAGCTGGTGGTCAATTGCCTGAATCACCTCACTCACGCAAGACCTGAGGCTCTATAACAGACACATGCATGAATACTCTTAAGGTAGAAATTCACACAAATGTGTTTGATGACAGTATCCCTGAACAGAACACATACCATGACCTCCTCTTGTAACTGTCCTAGCGGAACAGAAAGCTGGTTAAGTGCCTTGTCCATCCCCACCTGAGACAACATGCAGGGTTACAGATTGGAAACAGTCATCCCTCACCTGATCAGTTGTGTTTACATGCCAACACTAACTAACCAGGTTTGTAGACAGGTTAACAAAGTCTGCATAGTCCTTGTTGATGAGCTCCACCATGGCGGTTTTCAGCAGCTTATAGTAGAGCTCCAGGTCCTCTCTCATCTCCTCCAGCTGGACCTGCTTCCGACAATCTGCTACAAACAGGTCCACATCAAAGTCATCCTGCCGACAGAAAGCAGGTTTAGTGAAAATCCTTAGTCATTATGAAATTCAAACACGACATTTTAAAGGCTTTGCTTTCTGTCAGTCTACGTGGAAATACATTCGAAGAATGTGCAGTGTTTTCTCCATTTCAGGATTAACAAAGTTCTCATTTCATCTCTGGAACGGAACCTCGGTAGGAATCAGACGATTACTTTTAAAGACGTAAATATTAAAGTTTGGTAATCAATCTTTTCAGATCCATGAGGTAAATTAAGTTAAATGACTTCAAATAGAACAAACGAGGAAGGAAGGTGCTCATGCTAACTCATTTAACAACAGAAATCGTAACGCGTCAGAGAAACGTTCACCGGTTTTCACCTTCATAAAAATATCCTTGTCGAAGCAGAGAGCGTCAGGTCCCTTGGGCAGATTCATGATGAATCGATTTGAAAATTGTAGCTACACCATAAACAGAAGGGACAACTATTCAGCTAGTTATAACTAGCATAGGTAGACTAGCCTCCCAGCTTCCGCAAACATGGCTGTCAGTGTCAATACCCAATCAGTCGTCTACCCGCCCCGGAACGTGACCTGCTTCCGGTCGTAGTGCGCATGCGCCGCACAGAACGCCACCACACACACACGCACACACACACTCTCACGCACTCACGCATTGCCGCAGTATCATTAAATTTCATATTCCAGGGTGAAGGAAGATCTGTCAGAGAAGCAGCCAGTCAGCAACAACTTCACAATGTGGAGGACCTTCCCTTAGTGCCTAAAATTCTTCAGAAAGCTGTTGTCAGTCAGTTATGCGACTTTCTACATAACAATTGTTTATTTGAGGATTTTCAGTCAGTATTTAGGAATCATAGCACTGAGACAGCACTGCACTGGTGAAACTCACAAACGACCTCTTAACTGCATCAGATAAAGGACTCCTCTCTGTAATTGTTTTTCATTCCCTCATTAAATAACTGTTTACACTTGTTGAATGTGTTCAACTGAACCAAAAATATTTGTGTCATCCGCAATGTTTACCAGTTTTGACCCCCTAGACACTTTGCACAAATCCTTTATACACAAGATAAACCATTTAGGGCCCAATACTGACCCCTGGGGGATACCACAAGTAATGTCCAAATATCCAGAGCAGTGATTACAAACTGTTGCCATCCTTTCAAATAGCTCTTTACCCAGTCTAATGCTAGTTCTCTTATCCCATATTTCTTCCAGTTTATTGCATAGTATGTTATGGTTAATAGTGTCACACCCTTGTTTAGATCGATTAATACTCCTATTGCATGTTTTTTGTTGTGTATTATCTATTTATCTGTGATTTCCTCAGTTCATTCCATTGCTGCCTGTGCTGTTGATCTGTTAGCCCCAAAGCCATGCTGACTCTCTGCAAACAGTTTATGATTTTCCAAAAAATGCATCCAGTATAATTTATAAATATTTTTGAGAGTTGCGACAGTAATGAGACAGGTCTGTAGTTTGTAAAGTTGTGTTTGCTCCCAGTTTTGTATAGCGGAATGACCTTAGCAGTTTTCATTGGGTTTGGGAATGTACCAGTTTGAAAAGACAAATTCCAAATGTGTGTTAGTGGCTTCAGTATCCCCTCAATGTCCTGTTTAACTAATGCGGCATGTAGATTTTTTACTTTTACACTTTTTTATGAGATGGACAATTTCACTTTCTTCAACTACTCTCAGAAACACTGAGTGGGGATTCCTTTCTGTCATGTAGTCTCCATTCGGCTCTGGATTCAGGATGTTTTTTGGTCGCTCAGGACCAACGTTTACAAAGAACTGATGCTTGAAGAACTGCTTGCGAACTCCTCCATTTTCAATGTCATTTACAACAAAATAGTTAGGTAAATAACTTTTGTTAAGCCCCATCTCTAATAATGTTGTTAAATAGATTCCATATCCCCTTTATTCTTATTTCTGTTATCATGTAATTTCTTTTTATAATATTCTTTTTTGCTTTATCTTATATTAGTTAACTTATATCTTATATCTTTTACCTTCTGCGCCTTCAGTTCTCTGCTTTATGAAGTTCCTGTAGAGTTATTTTTTCTTTTTACAAGCATTTCTCAAACCTTTAGTTAACTGTGGACTGTTCTTATATTGTAGATTTTTTTATTAGATTCCTTAATAGGACAGTGTCATATCATTTCATTATCATACAATGGAATAAATGCAGTCAGTAATTTATTGTATGCATTATTTACATCTCTTTCATTATATATTGCATCCCAGTCTGATTTTAGGAAGGATCATCATTTTAACTGTTGTGAATCTTCCCAAAAGTGATACAGGCAGGGTCGTCCACCTCTCGTCTTTCTCTATTGTTTTCAGCAATGGGATAAGATTAAGTTTTACTAAATCAGCCTGGAGGAAATATGGATTCCCAAGAACCTGATGTTTCCCAATTGAAGAGGAATAAGTGAGGTGGTTTGGAAGTCAGAATTAATCAGAAGCACTGTGGATTTGGACGGGTTAATCGAGTATTCTGAGATCCCAGAAAGCTTTTTGATGAAATTGTCTCAGGGATGGAAGTGAGTCTTCTACGAAAATTAATACATCATCTGCATAAAGGCTTATTTTATGCTCTGAGTTTGGAATTTTAATTCCTTTAATGTTTATATTTTGCTGAATTGCTACAGCAAGTTGTTCAATAAATATGGCGAAAAGGCTAGGAGAAAGGGGACAACCCTCTCTGGTGGCCCCTCGTGGAGACTGAAGCCAGAGGAGATTTGGTCACTGGTCCTAACTGAGGCACTCAGCGAGCAGTATAGTGTTCTGATTCTGTTAAGTGTGGCAAATAGAAATTTCCAATTTACTCTATCTACCTAATTTACCTAACGGCCCTGAGCCCCTTCTTGTTTGCTTTGGTTATGGATAGGTTGACAGATGAGGTCAGACAGGAGTCTCCCTGGACTATGATGTTTGCAGATGACATTGTGATCTGTAGTGAGAGTAGGCAGCAGTTGGAAGAGAACCTAGAAAGGTGGAGGTTTGCTCTAGAGAGAAGAGGAATGAAGATCAGTCGTAGCAAGACAGAGTATATGTGCATAAATGAAAGGGAGACCAGTGGAAAAGTGAGGTTACAGGGAGCAGAGGTGGTGAAGGTGCAGGAGTTTAAGTACTTAGGATCAACAGTGCAGAGTAGTGGAGACTGTGGAAGAGAAGTGAAGAATAGGGTGCAGGCAGCAGCTGGAGAAAAGTGTCAGGAGTGATTTGTGATAGAAGAGTTTCAGCTAAGGTGAAGGGAAAGGTTTACAGGACTGTGGTTAGACCAGCTATGATGTATGGTTTAGAGACACTAGCGATAGGCAGAAGAAGAAAAAAAAAAGTTTGCCACCTCCCGGTTGAAATTTGTCTCAAGCCTAAATAAAGCATAGTGTTTTTTTAAATTATGTATCTCATGGAGTTGGCTGAGGTAAGTAGCTGGATTATTTCATTTGGACATTTGACTTAAATAATACTCCCGGATTGAATCGTGGTGAATACAAACATGCTATCTTGACAAAAATCTGTGTCACTGCCAAGTCTGTCCGGCCCAGCATTTTACCAGAAGTGATACCATGTTGCTTGGCAACCAGACCGCAGTGAAGCTCCAAGCTTTTCTGAGCGAAGAGCTGTCAAAAGTAAATAATTGTTTGAATTGATGTCTAAGTTGTGAAAAGGACAAAGAGCATGTATCAGCATGTAGCGAATGTTGAAGGAGAACGCCACAGACAACAATAATTGAGTGGGCTACTTGTTGCATCACTTCTCGGCTCTTGGAAAAGCAATACCTCAAAATATAACACAGTCTGTCAGCCAATGGACTTTGCTGATGGAAAATGTTGTTGAATTTGTGTGGGTAGTAAGACTTGTTCACTTCCAGTCACTGCTTGAGGTGACAAAAGAAAAACACTGGTAACTGGAAACATCTCAACACAGCAGCCGTAAATGTGCTGTGGACATTTTACTGCTAACGCAGTTGGACTGACAGTATAAAGACCAGTATACAGGCTGAGCCTTGTACTGGGGAGTTTGATGCTATATCGGCTTGATGTCTTGCAGAAGACATCATTTGGCTCAGTAGTGGCAGTTGGATGAATATGCATCTGCGGTGATTCATTGAATAAGAATTCATGGTAATCTCAACAATCACAACAATCACAAAAAAGGACTATAAGCCTCACTTGGCAGGCCCTCACTCTTCACTGTCTCTTAAGAGCCGAAATGGCAATTCAACCTTTTTTTTCTGAACTACTAATGAACATCAAAGTATAATTCTGCATTAACATTGGAGAGTATCTCCTTCGGCATTTTTTGTGTGTGTATCTGCCTTTTACAGAACAAATACACAAGAACATCATGTAGGATGGTAGGACAGGCCCATGGTGTCAGCTGACCGGTTGGGACCAAAGCTGTGGGACTGGTCGCCACTCTCCTCCTCTCCTCCTCTCCTCCGCCTCCTCCTCCCTCTCTTCATCTCGCCCAGTACGCAGCGCTGTGAGCCGAGCAGGGTGGGGGGGCGGAAACGTCTTGGTACCCTTGCAGCGGACAGCTCACACGTTTCACCTCGACCACCGGGCTCCGCAGGGCGGGTGGTCGTATTGAGATATCTGGGGAAGAGCAGTATTCGCAAGTGTCGTGACCACCTGCTCTGTGGTGGAGGAGGGAGAAAGGAGCGGAGGGAGGGAGAGAGATGGCGGAGTGCGGGCGGAAGGCGCTGTCTCTGCTGGAAGCGGCCCGCTCCCGGTACGAGAGCCTGCAGATATCCGACGACGTGTTCGGAGAGTCCGGGGATGATAGCAGCGACAATCCCTTCTACAGCACCTCCGGAGATTCCGACTCCGACAACAACATAGCCGAGGTCGGCGAGGAGGAGCAACACCACCCCCACCACCACCACCAGAAACGTGGGGAAAAGGAGAGTGGGCACAGCGGGGGATCCGGAGCCGGTCCCCCGGGCTCTCTGTCCCGCAGTCAGGCTGAAGAGGAGGGATGGACGGAAGCTCTGCAGGAGATCACGGTGCCGCCGTACAAGGGGACTTACGGTGAGTCGCGATGCGCAAACAGATCGGAAACAGGTCTCAGGTCCCCTGTGGTGGGTGTCGGTGGGTGAATGAACAGGTTTGAGACACCTTTTAGGTTTTCAGGTCAGCCAGGCCATCTGTGTGTGTGTGTGTGTGTCATCTCACTGTGGATGAGAGACTGCTTGATGACTGTATTAAAGGCACTTTCATACAACACCCCTTGGTGCTGTGGGTGTAGATCTTCATGCCGAATGTGTGCGTGGATTTTGACATCTGCACAGATTTTAATGCATTTGACTGAGACACGTCACATATAGTACAAATTTTCATACAAAGGAGAAGGAACCACTGTTGTTAAGTGTCTACACAAAATGTGATACATATGTGTTTGTACAATATACAGCATTGTACAGGCGCTATGCAGGGCCGCTGATGACCAGCTGATACCCACCCCAGATAAAAAATGCAAACATCAATGTGGTTATGAAAAGTTTGTCTTCAGAGAAACAACAACAACAACAATAATAATAATAAAGAGAAACTTTACATACAAACAAACAAACAACTCCATGTGCTCTGTAGGTGCAAGCATAAGCTTGTGAAACTTTATAACAAGTTAATCTTTGCTCAAAAAACATTTCAAGAGTCGGTTCGCCTTATGTCTGCGGGAAGTGTGTTGCACAGCGTTGGACCATATTGTCTCCAACCCTTTCACAGGGAACATGCTGTAGTAAACCAGCAGCTGATGAATGCAGTGTTCGTGTAGGCAACTAGTGATGGAGGGAGTTATATGATAAAACGTAGGTCCTCGACCAGTTAGGGCTTTGAAAATGAGCAGGAGGAATTTGAAGTCCGTTCTAAATTTGGCTGGAAGCCAGTGCAGAGCAGCTAAAACTGGAGTGATGTGTTCTCTCCTCTGAGTTCTCGTCAGCAGCTGAGGTGAAATCTGAATTAGCTGAAGCCTTTGTATGGTTGTTGTTGGGGAGACCAGTAAAGAGACCAGTAAAAAGACCATTACAGTAATCGAGTTGACTTGAAATAAATGCATAAATATTTTTTTCAGCATCTCTGATTGATTAATGACTGTTGTTATAGTCACTTTTATTTATGTGTGTACTTGAAGCTGAGATCTTTATCCAGACGAGTAACCTCTGATTTACTTTCCCCATACTGTTCTCTTTGTTCTCTTTCATCCATGCAGGCGTGATGGGCGAAGTGAGGCTTTGAAGGTTTGCAAGTAATGTGCCGGGGGCTCCCGCTGAGTGTTGCCAACTCCCCAGCATCGGAAGTCGCTATTGGCCCGCCCAAAAGTAGCTAAAAGTCGCTAGACGAGCGAGCGGTCCAATCCAAATGTATGGGGGGGGCGAAGCGACAGTCCACGCTGTTCTCAACTCCGCCCCTGTCCCTCTCTGTCTGTGTCTCTCTTCCACTGCCCCTCTGTGTCTCTTACCTGAACGTGGAAAGAGAGAAAACGGCGCAATTATTTTTTTCCCCCTCCCGTGATCTTGGAGCCTCTGATCACCTAAAAAAGTCGCTAGATTTGTCGCTAGTCGCTTTTGTCTAATTTTCTTGCTAGGGGGGTCCAGAAAGTAGCTAAAAATAGCGACAAAGTGGCTAAGTTGGCAACACTGCTCCCGCTCCATCCTAGTTGTGCTGTTGTGTCCTTGGGCAAGACACTTGACCCACATTGCCCTGCCACTCGTGAATGTGAGTTCATGTTTGGTGGTGGTCAGAGAGGCTATTGGCACGAATTGGCAGCCATGTTTGTGTCAGTCTGCCCCAGGGCAGCTGTGGCTACAGATGTAGTTTACCACCATCAGGGTGTGAACGTGGAGTGAATGAATAAAGCATCTTTGACTCCCTAGAAAAGCACTATAAGGTTGATCCACCATTATTAGTATGTCCATGGTATCTCAGTCTGTTTCTTTTTTACACTAAAAATTTGCAAGCTCGTTGTCGGAGCCATCTAATGCAGGTGGGGAGTCATTTAAAAGATCGTCTTTTCTTATAACTGTATCTGTCGTCTGCGTCTGCTGCTGGGGAGGATCTTGATGCAGCTGATGGTGGTACAGTGGAAGAGGTGTCGATGCAGATGGTCTTCTGACAGCAGTAGCCATTTGAGACAGGCTCTCCTGAATGACTCCAGAGGAGTGTCAGTGTTTAGGTTAGCAAGCACAGCAAGAACATCAGACAGATGTTCCAACATATCACAGGTACTGTGATGGAAAGCGCTTCGACGTGTCTTGCAATGTTGCTTTCTTCTGTTTAGAGAAAGTTAAAAAGCCTTTCATATATTGGCTTGTACGCCTACGTGTTTGAACTGAAAACAGTGTTCATCAGGGCATAGATGCAAGTGACTGCTCCATCCCAGACAAGCACTGGACCCTCCCTCGGTCGGACTGCTGCAGCCAATCAGAGATGTTCCAGCAACTGGCAACAGGTGAAGGAGTCTAATTAGGTGTGACAGCTTACTGACAGGAGAGCAGCAAGTGACAAGTGTCATCCCATCTACACAAAACATTGAAGGGCAGTCTCATAGCAATAACGAATAATGAAGAAAAAAACAAATACAAATATTTACATCGAAAAAATTACATCTGCCGCAGCAAAAACACTTAGGTCAGTATATCTGGAGATAGAGATAGATCGACCAGAGATACCAGAGATACAGAGATACTGACCTTTTTTAACACACAGGAAATACACGAACATAAACCATATCGCTTTCTGACATTTACAGGAATGGGGCAAAGTCCAGCTCCTCATTAAGGCCTAGATTTGTAGTGGCGTTTAATTTAAAGATCCAGAACGCTTATCTTTGGAGAAATGTCTTTAATTGATCTCAATCCGACACCTTTAGCTTTAAGTGAGTCTGGGTTGCAACCATGTGATGCCATAGGGTACTCTCATCTGTTGTACGCAGTCTTAGCTTTAGAGCCTCTATTGAGAGATGGTGTTCACATGTCTTTTGCTTTAGTTTCAAATTTCTAGCTCTTGGTTGCAAATCCTCTTCAAACGTTGAAACTGTGCACATGGGGGGGCATATTTTTCAATTTTGGAGGATGGAAACTATCTGCCTGTGATAGTGTGTTTCTGTCGCTTTAATTTTCAAAATATAGTTGCCTGGAGGTGTCCATTATTGTGTTTCATAATCGGTCCAAAAAATAAATGTGTTTGAAAAAAGTCATGTAAACTCAGGTTACATTCAGTAACTTGATCTTATCACTAAACTTATTGAGGGGAATATACTGTATATATACTGTTATTCCCATAAGCCTGTGAATAAATTGGCTAGGCTAGGTGTATAACAACAAGTTATTATATGTATATATACACTGTATAATGTTATATATATATAGTTATAAGTTGCTGATACAGATTATTTTGAAAAAGAAAAAGGTCCATTGGGTGAGTTTTACAGTGTACTACAGTGTACTACTACTACAGTGTTTACTGTAGGTGGTATATTTCCTGTGGACAGTCCATTAAGGTGATGCAAGAGTAATTGTAGGCCATCTTTATGGTCGATGTTCGTAAAAAGGCTTCCACATCTAGAGCTGGACCATAGATAGATATTTTTAATATATTGATATATTTTTAAAGGAGATATGGAATTTGACTATTACATATATCAATATGATTCGGAGCTCTCTGCTCTGCTGCTGACCTCACCCCCACTCCTCGTCTTTCAGGATCAGAGGAAACTGTCATGACGGGAGTTTTTACCGCGACACAAACACATTGAACACATCAGACATGTCAAATGAGAACGTGACGAGGAATCAAGAACTGGATCGCTATCGCAGTAGACCTGTCGGTGGACTCCTGTGTCGAAGGTCGCGCTTGGGACGGCCCTCTGTCTGTAGTGACCAATCAGAGGCCAGTACTGTGTAGTGACCAATCAGAGGCCGGTACTGTGTAGTGACCAATCAGAGGCTGGTACTGTGTAGTGACCAATCAGAGGCCGGTACTGTGTAGTGACCAATCAGAGGCCTTTTACTCTGTAACGTTATATGTTTACTACCGGCTCGGCTCGCTAGGAACCCCGAACTAAATG
>CAAKHB010007248.1:34362-45128 GCA_901007665.1 Aeoliscus strigatus | reverse complement strand
TGTCGGTGGACTCCTGTGTCGAAGGTCGCGCTTGGGACGGCCCTCTGTCTGTAGTGACCAATCAGAGGCCAGTACTGTGTAGTGACCAATCAGAGGCCGGTACTGTGTAGTGACCAATCAGAGGGCTTTTACTCTGTAACGTTATATGTTTACTACCGGCTCGGCTCGCTAGGAACCCCGAACTAAAGGTTGAATTTAAAAAAACTACCAGATACCAGGTTTTATCACCAGTGGAAACGCAAAAAGTTGGAAAAAATATTGATATTGTACTTTTCTCGTATGAATATATTTATTGGCCTATTTTATTTTAAAGGCTATTTTTATTTTAAATATTTCGTTATTTAAATATCCACCTTAGCTTTGATTTAAAAAAGGTTCTCCAGTATTACAGTGTCTATATTTACTTAAAATATATATATTATAAATATATTTACGTATTTAAAGGTTTCTACTGGTTTTTTTTAAAGGTATCTCTTCAGAATATGGAGATATGGCTTTTGGTCCATATCGCCCAGCCCTATCCAGATCCGTCATACGTTTATTAAGGACATGTGTAGTATTTATGATGAAAGATGGTTGGTTGGACACAATGTTTAATGTATAAGTCTGTATACTTGGAGGTTCTGTCAGGGATCCATTTCCAGATATTATTGGTCTACCTGGGGGGTTGTCTAAATCTGCACTTTGGGCAGCATGAAAAGCCTGGTAGGGTGAGTGAATAAAAAAATGTATTCTGCTTCACTGGCCCAAGCATTTTCCTTGGCTTCTAATATTTTCTGATTGGATGGAAGGAGCAGAAACAAGATGAGGTTTTAGAGGATTCCGAGGAATCTGTCTGCCTGCCTGGTTGTCATTTTCCCAGCTCCCTGTACGCCCGTCTGCTCCCCATTTCACCATCTGTCCATCTGTCCTTTGGTCCTTCCATCTGTCTCTGTGACAGTGCTGACACAGACACGTGGATGCCCACTGCCTTGGAGAGTGAACAGGCTGTCCATAAATCATCAGCTACTGTCAGACAGCGTTGAACCACACAAACTCTAAAAGACTCTCTGGTTTGCATTCGGAGGCTGTTTGCAGTTTTGGATGTTTATCTTCATCTCAGGGCAGCACGGGGGTGGTGGAAAGGGGCTAAACTGGGGATTATCAGCATGTATCTGATTATATAACCACCTTATCGCAATGTTGACAGGAATTATGATGGGTTACTACTCTCTACATGATATACATAATAGGTTCTGTTTATTTTTGAGGTTGTAGTGGGTTGTAAATGGGGTGGCCAAAATATTTCAAATATCTGCAAGCATATTTCAACATTAAAATGATCCAGAGTGACCCCACAATTTCATATTTGCAAAGGAAGAATGTGTTTTACACATTAATGTTTCAGAAATCCTACTCTATGCCCTCTGTCAAAAGCTTATGTAACAGCATTTTTGATCTGCAAGGGTTTATCCACTGCAAATAGCTCGTATTCACAGTAAATCTGTGGCTGCAGTGGGTTTAAATGGCGATATGAGCGAGAAACATTTAGCCAAAATCAGCAGCACTGCATCCTGACCATCATCAGATACAAAACCATACCAATGGAGATGGCTGAAAACTTTGCTTTGACCTAATAAAAATGTACATGAAAGTCCAACAACAGATTCAACGATCACAGCTCTCAAATAAGCTTTAAATAAACAAATACAGTAAATAAATAAATACAAATATGAATATAACATATTCCTATCCTTATGTGGCTCAGGCTTATGTCAAATATTTGTTAGTTGAGTGGTGGCAATCAGCTCGGCCCTCTTTGCACAATCCTTTACTTACGTTTTAATATGTTGGTCTTGTTTTACTAAGGCGTCAGAAATCATACTAATTCAGTTTTATTTGTATAGCCAAATTATTTTCTACATTTACTTCTTTCTTTAGGGCTTATCGAGTGAAAATAAAGACTCATGGCAGGCAGATGTCCATATTAACAGAAATTGTACAACAGGGTGTGGACAGTTTATAGAGGGTGAAGAAAGATAAACAGGAGTTTTTAAAGTTTGGATATTTATGTAAAACTGTCTTATTTTATAGCAGTATAACGCAGGCAGACATTAAGTCAGAGAGGATAGATGAAGACAAATGTCTTGGATAAAGGCCGTATTTTGCTCCGCTGTCCATGAAACGATTCCTTTCTTTCTTCCATCCTTTGTTTTGAAAGATGTGGCCTTTCTCTGAGAGGAGCTGTGGTGAGTCATTTTGTCTCTGATGACATCCCGTCTGGATGTCTGCGGGGGTCACACCGGATTTTATGTGAAGCTTTCAAGTCTAATGGAATGTAAATGAGTAAACTGTGAGTCTCAGCCCAACTTCTGCAGCATCCCTGTCATGTCTTCTTCTACATGCTGCTTTGACCCTGTACCACTGAAGTGTCACACACACACTGTATGACACACCCCAACATTTAAAGCCCACAGGAAAGCAAAGGTCATTATGTTGCTGGCATCTCGCTGCGCAAGAGTTGAGAAGGGAATGACAGACGGTGAGTGGTGTTCAACTGGCCTGAGCTCATAATTGTAGAGTAAATCTGTCACACATCCAGCCGTAAGCTGATTATACAGCAAAAATGTTCAGGACCAGAAAAAAGATATTGATTACTTTTCCAGGTTGCTTGTATAAACTCGTGAAGAACAGGAAAAACATCAGCAAGCTCATGTGTGTTAGTGATGGGAGAACAATTTTTATCACGAGAATCACTTCATTAGGATTTGTTCAAAGGATTTGTTCAGTACAGAGGTTGCGCTGTCTGACTAACTGAACTGACACACTGCTGAATAGTTCATGATTTGGACTCTTTTTATAAATGACATTGACATTATAAAAATTTCATTGCTGAACAATGGTAATTAACGCAGGTTGAAACACGTTTTGAAGTCTCTTTAACTTATGTACAGTTCGATATTACTCTTGAACAATATTGAACAATATCTGTCAGTTGATTAATCAGCTCACATCCACTGTGTACTAGTACGTGTCCCTGTACTAGTTCCTTCAGTGAATGAATCACTGTTTCATGGCAGTGAAGGTATCTGAGTTGGTGTCAGCCAGCTCTTTTTCATATTGCAGGTTTCATCATACAGTGGAAACCACACAAGGTCACTAATTGTAAAAGGTTTTATCCTTGACAAGGTGATATCTACGGGTATTTTATATAAAGGGGAATAAGGATCCCCATTAGCTATCACACTAAGTGATCACTATTCTTCCTGGGGTCCACATAAAATACAAACAGATATACAAGTCATGCAAATATACATACATTCACACATAGAAATCATAGAAATTTACATAGGAAATACTAAACTGAAATAAAATTAACACGTACCACAGTACTCTTGAATGCATTTGTCTCAGGTTTTGGCAAAGTAAAACCTTCCAATGTCACCAGTCTTGTCAAATAGGGATGTCTGTTACTTATAGATTCATACAAACAATGGTCCAACAATTATTCTAAAAAAAAAACAAATAGGGGACTTCCAGTATGGGGGCACACAGAGCAGACATGTTCT
Source organism: Aeoliscus strigatus (assembly GCA_901007665.1). Taxonomy (NCBI): domain Eukaryota; kingdom Metazoa; phylum Chordata; class Actinopteri; order Syngnathiformes; family Centriscidae; genus Aeoliscus; species Aeoliscus strigatus. The sequence continues at coordinate 41,580 of CAAKHB010007248.1, read as the reverse complement.
CTCCTCCTCTGTGTCACTTAACTATGTATTGAGAAATGTAACATTGGCATCTGAGGAGAGTGAGGAGGACTGAGGAGACCTGAGAAAGTTTTTGCAAGTTGCGCTGATGTCACCTGAATGAGCAAGAGGTCCTAAAAGCCACGAGAAAGGCCAGGCTATAATGTCTGACAAGGCTAAACAAAGTGAGGAGGCCAGCGCTCATGCTTGCAGTAACGTTCTGGTGGACAAGGAGACTGACAGCTCTGGCAGTGAAAGATATAAAAATGTTTATAAAAAGGAGTTCGCCAAAAGATTGGATGAAGCAATTTCCGAGAATAATAAAGAAAGAGATTTGTGAATGCTTGGAACGTAGCAAAGGGGCAGAACAGGGCGTCAGAGCGGATGAAGATTTGGCTGCTAGCCTACAGAAGAAGTTGGAAAGTCTGGTAAAGACTGGAGTCAAGGTCCTCGAGGTCTGATTTACGGCTAGTCAACCTGCCATAGAAGGCAGAAGTGGCAGACACGTGCTTCTCTTGAGTCTAGGCTAGTGAAGGCTCTGGGGATTGACATTAGCTCGCTCAGCTCAAAGCAATTCATGGAAAGAGCCCATAACGTGGGCAGGACGAGCGACTCTGATACCGCCCCGATGACATTGATCATGAAGTTTCTGTGTGATAGAGACATGATGTTAGTGTGGAAAGCAGGTACGATTTTACCCAGACCTGACAGAGGCGAATCTGAAGATGCGGAGGGAATTGGATTTGGTTAGAGCTGCGCGAGTTGAAGGTCCGCCATGGCCTGAGGTAGATAAAGTGGTTTAAGGTTGTGCAGGCGCCTCAAAGGAGCATCATTTCTTGTGCTGTAGATGGTTTAGCTATTAGCAATACCTCCTAATTATCAGAGATAATTCTGAGAGCAGTGCCTGTAGTCTCATAAAAGGTTCATCTAGAGATGCAGTATCACTATCTGGAATATACTGATCTCGCTGGGTGAATGGCGACGGCGTGAGAACTGACTGACTGTCAACCAGTCCTGATCACAGTACACAAGCATAAACACTCGTACAACTTCTCTTCAAAGTGTCATAAAATGTCTTAACATCGACAATAATCACTCGTTAGTCAATGTCACTTCAAGAACTAATATCTATCACACTCCCAATGTGTGTGTACGTGTGTGTGCCCAAGTGTGAAAAAGGGTAGGAAAGACAAGATGGCGGACATGACTATGTCACGTGTCTCCTCACAAAGGAGAGAAAGGAACAGTCTGTGGGAGATATGAATCGTCCACAAACGAAATACCACAGCGTGTGAGTGGGTGTATATGTGAGTTGGTAAAAGGCATCAAGCAGCCTTTGTCTGTGAGGGGGACTCACACACCTGCCTGTTGTTACTAGAGACTTGCCGGATCAGCCGATGAGCAGATCAGTATGAGCGGGTCACTCTGTAGGAGTTCAACTAACAATACGGCAGTTAGCGGACCTCAGTCACGGGTGTGAACCACGCAGAAATGTGACGTAGTCGGATTGCATTCAAACAATAGCAGCCAATACTTTGTACAGGTCCGATTCACGACAAAAGAAATAAAAGATCCTGTTCCTCTACCACACAAAAACCTTATTTCCTTCAACATACACTACCGTTCAAAAGTTTGGGGTCATCCAGACAATTCCAGTTTTGTAGCTTCTCTAATCAACAGTTTTCATGTGTGCAAACATAATTGCGCAGGTTTTCTAATCCCCATTCACCTTTTAACATGATTAGCTAACAGAATGTAGCATTAGCACACAGGAGTGATGGTTGGTGGAAAAGGCCTCTGTAGGTGGAGGTAGATATTCCATTAAAATCAGATGTTCACAGCTTAGAATAGTCATTTACCACATGTCTAGGTGAGTCTGATTCATTTAATGTTTAATTTAATGGAGAAAAAAAAGCTTTTCTTTCAACAAGGAGTACATTTCTAAGTGACCCCAAAGTATGTAAAATTCTATGAACTTCCATGATTCCGCATTAACTGGCCAATTCTGCAGTTCCGTCCACGATACCATGATCGTGGAAATTTTGGGGCTCTAATTAATGAATCAAATTGCTATCGCCGGTACAACTGCCCGTAGACTCCTGTGTTGAAGGTAACGGGACGGCCCTTTCTCTGCAGTGACCAATCAGAGGCCGGCTCTCCGCAACATCACTTGTTAAGTACCAGCTTGGCTCACTTGTAACCTCGACGGAGGCAGTACTAAAAAACAGTACCCAGTACCAGGTACTATCACGGGTGGAAACGCAAAAAAGCCAGGTAGAGTCATGCTGGAACCATGTAAAGCCCCATTGAAGACCATTGTGCCCCTGCCTCAAAGTCACATAATACTAAGGATGAGGGTTGCAGTATTTAAATAATTACAGCTGAATGAATTACTGAGTGACTGCATCAGTGTTTTGGGTTTTGTTTTCATAAATCATACACCATAGTGTACAATGCCAGATATAACCTGAATTAAGTCAGCATTTGCATGAGGTACACAGTTTCTCAAATCTTTTTTTTTTTAATTTGTAAATACAAACTATTGCAAAGTTCGACATGTTCTAGCCTCTTTATTTCGCATACGTGTCAAAGGAATTCTTTTACTTTAGATGGAAAGACCAGAGACGACTTGTACTAAAGGTAATTGACTTGGTCGTGTACAAGAGGAGAGTCTCACAGTGTGACACAATGGATGCAGAGTACAGAGTCACACTGTTCAGTGGGTGTGATTCAAGTGTGAGTATCCAGAGAAAACATTCTGTAGAGATACAAACAGTCTTCAAACAAGACACTATCGTGAGAACAGTTGAAACACAGTACACAGACACAGTCTTTGTAAATGAGAGCCCAGGGCACGTGTGTGAGCAATAACTTGTCCTGCACAGTTCATCTAGTATTGAAATAATCCAGCAGTCGTGTGTGTGTGTGTGTGTGTGAGATCAATTTAATGTTAATGTTTCTCTTGTTATCTCCCTAATCCTCATGTTCTGCTCCAGGTCCTGTCCAGAAGGCGTCTGCCACTGCCACTGCTTTGGATTTCTTCCAGCTCTTTGTCCCTGACAACTGTATCCAAAATATGGTCACCCAAACCAACATGTACGCCAAGAAGTTCCAGGAGCGCTTTGGCTTAGATGAGGGCTGGCGTCCCGTCACGGCCCAGGAGATGAAGGCGTTCCTTGGCTTCGTTACATCTACCAGCGTTCACCGCTGTGAGTCTGTGCTGAGCATCTGGAGCTCCGGCTTCTTCAGCAACAGGAGCATCGCCCTGAAAATGAGCCAGGCCCGCTTCGAGAAGATCCTCAAGTACTTCCATATCGTGGCATTTCGGCCATCCCAAGGAAGCAACCAAGGCCTGTACAAGATCCAGCCCTTCCTGGACTCACTGCAGCAGTCGTTCAGCTGCACGTTCAGACCTTCACAGACACAGGTGTGTACAGTTCCTCTCTAAAAATGATTTCAAACAGATACTGGTCGGTTGATTAACTTTAGCACAAAAGACATAAAAACATATTCACTATTCACTAGAGATTCAACATGTTTACTTGCAACCAAGCATCCTATTGTGACATGATATAAATGTCTGTTGTTTTTTTTAATCACCATTCTCCCGTCTGCCATTGTTTACGGCCAAAGGACCAAGTATAAATCATTTTCTGTGCCTAGAAATATTGAACCTGCTTTATTTATGGTTTATATCCGCTAAATAACCTCAGAAAGTACGTCGCTATTAATATTAATATGGCTTCGGCCATAAACAATGGCACACAGGACATTGTCGATTCAGAAAAAAAAAAAAAAAACACAGACATTTATCTTATCTCACATGGCAAGAGAAACCATGGCATAGTATTAAACCCAGCTAGAAATATATATATGTATATACACATATATCTATTTCTAGATATAATTACTGGTATATAGACTGTGATACTGCAAATGTTGGTGATGAATGTACTTATGGAATCGTTCTGGTGACTGGGTTGTTTATTTGTCATGTCACACACATGGTGGTAACACTGAGCAATATAAATTATTGCTTGCGATTTTCTTTCCACATAGACAAGGAAAATAAAAAAATAAAAAAAAACAATTATAAATATAAAAAAATCCATAAGAAATATACAGAAGAACAATTTAAGAGAGCAAAACAGTGTATGAGTGTTCAATTGGAGATTAGCCAGTGTAAAAAAGGATAGTACAAATATAATGTAATAAGTAATATCCATTAGAATATTCACGTATTTACAGGTTGAAAATTAAGACAATTAAGTGTTTTCAGATTGCAGAGGAACTCTAGATGATATGTCCTCATTAAAGACTGATGGCCGGTGGATAGAAGGTGGTTTTCAGTCTTTGTCTGGCTGTGCTCCTGTTCTCCTGAAGCATCTACTAGATGGAAGGAGTATGAAGAGTGTGCTGGGTGTGTGCGCTGTCTCTGGGAATGTCTCTTGTCATGTGTGACAGCTAGTCATCATTATTCAGTCATTTGACAAAGTTGTGACCTCTGCAACAAAACACCTGACACCTGATCACGCCATCTAGTGTTGTACTTTCCACACCTCTAAGTGTGTGACTTGTCTGCATGTGGGTGTACGTCTGGGCGTGCACAGACCCCTGTGTCAGTTTGCTGTGATCTGTGCAATAATAACACATTCATGAATATTTTCAAAACCTTCAAGCGTGCCAGTCATCATAGATGCTGTATAAAATGATGACAATGTATTTACAAGGACACGTCTGAAAACACATCTGTACCAGCTGAAGTTGTGAAATAGGAATTTGATTCTTTAGTTCTTACAGATTTTGTATCAGACAAACTCGTGCCATCAAAAAGAAATAGTCTATGTTTTTGAAGAGGCAGTATGTTCTCAACTATCACTAACCCCACGTTAGCCTGTTGGTCAGTCAGTCACTTTGAACAGACGTACTTTTCTATATTTATGCATCTGGGGCAGTGCAGCTTAATCACCTATTTGGGGCAGCAATTTGTGTCCAGAGAGAAAATGGCAGAAAGAAATCATCTCTCCTGACAGTCTGCACGTGTGTATGATAAAACAGATGACTCCTGGAAAACCATTTGTAATTCATAAAAAGGAGTTAGTTTGTTTGAGCCTTTTGATTGTTACACCATAATGACATGGAAGGGAGCCTCCTTCTAAACGGCATCTCCACGTTTAATCCATCTGCTACGCCATGGTGTGGGTTGTCCCTGGTGGTGCCAGTTGGGACAGAAGCAGTCTCTCTAGTACCTTCATGATGTGGCGTGACGGTCGTTCAGACCAGACGGTGTGGGTTTGTTAGGTACCGGTACTAAACTAGCTGTTTTCCATAGCGCCACTGTCTTTTGGAGCAGCTGCTCATCTCACCCTGGGATGTTCTAACTGCAGTGTCAAAACTTGTACTCATAAATGGTAACACTACAAATTTGAGAGTTTTTAATGATACAGCAGAAATCAGCGAAGACAGTGGAAGACAAAGGAGAAGACAAGAAGAAGAAGAGGGGTTTTTTGTTAAAGTCATACAAGATTTAAAATATGTCTGTATGTATCTGGCAGCGTTTCAGACAGCTACCTGTTTAGTTTGAATTACTTTGTGCGTTTCATATTTAACGAGGTGAATACCAGTATCCTTAACGCAGTTCCCTTTTTTTGAGTTTTGATGTGCGACTAAGACAGGATGAGATGTGAGGCATTACCATGGTAACAACTGAATCCTTTTGTATTCTGACAGTAGCTAGACTCTGAATACTGAGGAAGGCTTTCACTATGTGAAAACATGTTTGAAGATAAAACATTCAAATTTGGGAAAAAAATTAATTTTGGGGGCATGGAAAAAAGAGATTACACTGAAAACTTTGACTGAAAAGATGTAATCATTTGCTGAGAAAAGTTGTGTCTTTCTACAGTCTGATACACACAAATACTTTTGAAGCTGATTGTCTTTTTTTCTTTTACATCACACCTCTCCATCTGTCCAAAATAGTCTTTTTTTCAATAAAGCTCTTTGTATTATGCTTGCTTGTGTGTGTGTGTGTGTGTGTGTGTGTGCTGCAGGTTCTTCACGAACCGCTGATAGACGAGGACCCAGTCTTCATCGCCACCTGTACAGAAAGAGAGCTGAGGAAAAGGAAGAAGAGGAAGTTCAGTCTGTGGGTTCGACAGTGTACCTCTACCGGATTCATCTGTCAGGTAACAAAAAACACAACATGAACTTCTTCATGATGGAAAAAACAACAGCAGGAGAGACCAAATCTTGCAGACTTGACTTGACTGTTATTGTCACAGTCTAGATATGTGCAGGTCTTCATCCACCCCCCCAATGCCCCGCACATCTGATTTGACATGTTCAGGTTTTCAGACATGTGCATCTGTCACTGGGGTTTCTGTGGAGCTGGATCTCAAAGTTTCGAAGTTTGCATCACGGAGAGTTACTGGTACCTGCGTCTCTTTGGTTCCAAGCGAGCTGAGCCAATACAATGTGACGTGTACAGAATGCGTGCCCCTCATGAGAGATGGGATTTATGGCTTTTTGAAGGGAGCCAGGAGACGTTCAAAAGACTGACATGAATATGAGACACACATTCCAGTACTTTTGCTCACTTGAAAGGTGTGTGGGTTCAAACATAAGGTGCTCTGTCCTGAGTTGTTTAACACATCTACATGTAAATACAGTGAAATTTGTCTGTCTCATATTCATGTTTTGATCTGAAACCCAAATGTCTTCAGTATCCAACAAAAACAAAGGACTTGACCTTGCTGTTCCAATACTTTTGGAAGGAACTGTAGGGAGCTAACCACCTTTCTTTGAGTAGGTTTGGAGGAATATTGGGTGAATAATGCAAAGAAGCTATCAGAATTTTAACTTCTCTAATAGTTGTGAGTAAGAAGTATAACCGCCACCTTCCTTTCAGACCTCTTCCATTTTCCTGTCCACTGGACAAATGAGCATTTGCACTGACAGTAGCCTTTTAGCACACACACTTAACCAGTCCACTGACATGTTTGTGTGTGTGTGTGTGTGTGTGTGTGTGTGCTCACATCCCCTCTCTCTGCAAATGAATTGTGTTGAGGGGAAAAAAAAATCTAAGAAATGAAATGAGGTAATGGGAGTGAATCGATGGGATTCCATTAGTCTGTCACCCCATATGGACACACACACACACACACACACACACACACACACACACACACACACACACACACACACACACACAGGATATAT
>CAAKHB010007248.1:20791-31846 GCA_901007665.1 Aeoliscus strigatus | reverse complement strand
AACAAAGGACATTTCAGGTTCCTTACCAACGCATACTCCCCAATGAAAGAAGGTAAACACTGCTCTCAAGCCCGTTTTACAACACTGAAACACGATGGCCCCGTTCAGATGGTCTAAAGCTCTAAGTGCCAGACGTGCTGCTCACTGAACTGTGTCATTCTCCTGCACCATGAAAAATCAATGAAAAGTAAGTAAGTGGTGGTAATCATGCTTTAGACCATCTAAACAGGGCCCTACGAAACATGTCTTGGTGCTGTTAGATGAAGATTCACCATCTATGACGGGAAATTCCCTGATCGTCCATTCCCTTCATCTCACTAGGTCCCACCTTTACACCCATGTACAGTGTGTGAGAAAACATGGTAACAGGTTTGATATGTGGTGAGGGTTTTCTTTTCTTTTCCTTTTTTTTTTTTACATTTTATTACAGTAAGACAAAAAAGTACTATGTGGCACACCTTTGTTAATGCCCATACAGCTAAAAACTGAAAACATGACAATTACAATAGATTTATTAGCTTTATTACAAAGCACAATAGAGAGCCGTGTTTGCATATCCTGGGCAGACAGGTAAGTATATATAACCACCTTCTGCCATGAAACGATTGAGCAATCTTCTCTGTTGTTGTTGTTTGCAGGAACAAATTGGAGGAAACGTGTCATTTCACTACTTTGTGACTAAAATGTCTGCGTGTGTCTTTCTGTGCCAGGTCTGATCATTAAGAGAAAAAGTGGTGAGATCCCGTGTCCTTTGGCTGTGGAGGCATTTGCAGCACACCTGAGCTACATCTGCAAATATGATGACAAGTACAGCAAGTACGTGAAACTAGAACGGCACAGAATAGATCGGTCCCTGTGTATCGGGCCCGTTATCACCAATACCAATCTAGAATTTTCTTCAATATCGGGATCAATACCGACCAATATCAGATCGGTGCATCCCTACTCCAAACCTTTGAACGGTAATGTAGGTGGTTTTGTGTTTGTGGTTTGTTTTTTATTTCAATCGAGAATTGTGAAAATACGTACTTAATACACAATACTGATAGTGTGGGAAGAGTGTTGTAGCATCAACTCCCACACATGTAGTGTGGATGATAATGGAATATCCATGGGTGTGGTAATATATGTTTTAGTATGCATTAGGATACCTAATGACCATATTGATGAGCTTATATCTCTGAGCGTCTGCCTTTCACCTACAGATACTTCATCTTCCACAAGCCCAATAAAACATGGCAGCAGGTCTTCTGGTTGAGCATCAGCATCGCCATCAACAATGCTTACATCCTCTACAAGATGTCTGAGGCCTACGCGGCCAAACGCTACAGCCGAGCACAGTTTGGAGAGAGACTGGTCCGCGAGCTGCTGGATTTAGATGACTGCTCCCCCACGCAGTGAGGATGACGGCAGGAACACCAAATACACCCCCCCCCCCACACACAAACACACACACACTGCTGTCCGTGTCTATGTCATAATATGAAGCAGTGCCAAGTTATTTCAGTTGTTTTTGTGCTACTGTAAATATGAATTAACCCCCAGTAGAGAATCACAAGTTGTGGGAGAATTCACTTGACTCCTCTGCAACATAACAAAGATGAAGGCAGAAGATTTCACTCTGTAATGATGTCACCTTTGAGTTGAAACTCTTTTCATAGAGTTAAATCTCGTCTCCCTATTGAGTGTGAGTTCTCACTGTCGCAGCTCAACATGTAAACTGAAACACCCGCGACAAAAGCTTCTGTCAACCAGGATGACAGGTTGTTCACACCGCATGCACACAGAACTGGATTGTGACGTTCTTCTGTTTGACATGAATAGGATTTCTGCTCCAGATGGGTTGGTTGGTTTGTGTGTGTGTGTGTGTGTTTGTGTTCCGTTTGCATGACCCTGAGGCTGAGGATGCAGATGTAACACTGTTGTGACCCAGATATGTTTTCTGGCTGCGTTCTGCAGTTGCTAGAGGAAGGAGGATTCAGACCTTTCAAGGCAATTTATAGTTTCAGAATTATTATTCCAGGAAATGAAAAGCTCAAATATTCCCACCTCAATTAAAAACAGCTTCCTCTTGTTGGTCTTCTTCAATAATACAGACTCATCCTGCATCATCCACATCTCTGAGCTGTGAACACCTCGCATGTCTGCACACGAGTGGTGGTTCCTGACAGTTTTCATAATGAAGCCCTCTCCCTTCTTTTCAGTGAACCTCGACGGTATGCAACAAAGCAAATGCAAACACTGGTCGTGTGTTGCATCCGTCTGGTAGCCATCTTACTATGTTTGACTTTTCAGAGTCTGTAAAAAAACCAAAACGTTTTTTCAGCCCATTATACCAATGTGAAAAAAGGCTGATAATCAATTTAGGCCACACCCTCCCCATAGTAAACACAACAAACGACTCACTTCCATGGTACTTGTGAACACAGTGTGTATATACACATATATACACACTGATATAATGCTGTACTGCAATGCTCTGCTTATATGTGTTGTGCTTGAATGTTGTTCATAAGATGTAAAGTGGAAGGTGTTCGTGTGTAAATGTGTGCTGCGCTGCAGGACGCCGTTCTTGGACTTCGGTGAGGTTGATGTTAAGCAAATTGTTAATAGGAAGCACTTTCCCCCTACACAGTCGTGCACTTTGTGTATATCTGTACATTACGGTAGATTGTTTTTAATCAACCCCTGTGATACCGCCCTCCGAATTACGACCAATCTGTAAATATGGATGAAATAGATGATGAAAACATGGAACAATGGGTGTATGTTGTGTCAAGGTTGTGATTGTTTTTTTAACCTGTCACTGATCCAAAGCATTATGGTTGCCACTTGTGTATGCAAACTACAGAAGGTTTGTTTGTTTGTGGCCTCGTTAAATCCTTCATTTAAACAGGAAGAAACCCACAACTGTGTCCATAAAGTGTATAGACATGTTATATCACATTGACAACACGATAGAAGTTTTAGCAGTTAGACATAAATGATGAACCCGTAGGTTCCTCGAACAAGAAAACCAAAAGCTTCCACGAGTTTATGAGGATTTACAATGACATTTAAAAATCACACAGGTTGGAAATCTTCTTCTGCTGAGGCACCATGAATGTGTTTAATCTGACGGTGGATCCGTCTCACGTCTAAGAACGCTGCCTCCTGTGGGTGAAGTTTGGGATCTGTCCAGCTGCAGATTGAAAGCGAAACAGCTTCACTTGATTGTCTGTCGTCTCACAGAGGAGAATTCTCCTGGCATTTTGTTTCAGATTTTTAAATTTGGAATTCATCCTTCACGGCCCCCTCTACCGATTAGCCCTGTATCCCTGGCTGCTTTATTATGTACCCATGGGTGACATACTACAAACCGCACCTCTGCCATGAATTCAGTTTTTTAGTTATGAATGCACTAAATCTACAATGTATAATCCAATCCTTCTTTATCCATCAGAATTAAACATTGGTGTGTGTGTGTGTATGATCACATAGATTTCTGTGTATTTTATTTATATTTATTGTATGCCTTCCTCTGGTGTCTCCCTTCGTTGCAGTGATCTGTATTAACTGTATTAATCATTTATTACTAGACTAGATGCAGATAGCGTCCTAAGAAACAAATATGGTAGAAGCTTGTCTCACAGAGGAAGAGAAGTGTGTCTGTCTCTCCTGCAGTTGTTGACAGTGAAAATGTGAAAAGCCTGATGGCCTTGTTGCACTTCTCTAATGAGTCAGTGAAAAGGAGAAAAAAAAAACTGTCAAAAAAACTCAAAACTCCAAAAAAGATCTGTCCTGCTGGGAGCGAAAACAACAGGAGGATGTTACCTGCTTGTGAACGTTATGAGGGATTGTGAGTGCATGGGAGAAGATTTGTTTACATGGGTGCACCAGTCTGAATGTTGTGTGCAGATAAAATCTGACAGCTCAACATCCCGTCACCAAATATGGCCTTAGAGTATCATCTCGAATGCAAAACGTGCAAATAAACGTTCCCTGAAAATGTCAGTACCGTCAGACTCATAGTGGCTCAGAAACATCAGCTGTGTGTCAACTAAGTAGATTTCTAGAAATGAAAGCACTGTACGTCAGGTGTTCATGAAGAAACTCGTGCAGATGATGTCCGTGTGTGTGCTCTATGTATGTAGATGTGTGTACCGTGCTTCACAAATGTCTGTATCCAGTGAATGAGTAAAGGTGTCAGCTGTGGATGTGACACATGATTTAAAAAAGCTGACCTCAGGGCTTCATGACAAACTGCAATTGTACAAAATACCAAATTATTGAAATTATAATGGACTTCTATAACCTTATCAGGTGCTACCAAGCCATTGTACAAGTAACAGTAGAATTAGAAACAGCCGAGTAATGTGGGCTCCATCCACTTTTGTAGAAAGCAGCCAGAAATATGTGTGAATATATGCATGTAATGTGTGTGACATAACTGGTGTTAGCTGGACCAAATTACTTTTTAAAGTGTGTGAGTTGTGCAAGGTTGTTGTGTAATGTTGTCTTTGTTAAAAAAGCGATAGTACACGTCCGACCAGATTTCAGAGAGGTCACATTATTCTGTACGACGTTGAAGACAAAAGTCATCAGTGAATCGAGTGCAGACGTTTCTGAGCCTACAAAAGATGTTTTTTGTTGCACCAGATGATCCTTCAAAGATGACATAAAGGCTATCAATGTTAATCATGTGCAGAATCAGATACGAGTACCAGACCAATGACTCGATAGAAAACTTTAAATGTTTGATTTTATTTTGGAAAGCCGGCATCAACATCTCACTCTTGTGGCGTCTGTTGTTGCACTGGAGGATCTCTGCCTGTTTGCTGTTTCACCTTGAGAGAAGAACCTTCCAATTGTGCTGAGACGTCACGTTCGTCACTCGGTGAACGAAAACAGTGGTGAACATCATCAGTATGCTGCACAGAGCACGTGTTGCTATGACGAGGGTAACACCGTTGGTAACACCCTTCATCCGTGTGTTTCCAAACGAATGGAACACGTGTGCACTTATTATTCGGCCAAGGACTGATATTGTCTGTGTATGAGTGGTTGTGTGTGTGTGTGTGTGTGTGTGTGTGTGTGTGTGTCTGTGTGTGTGTGCATTCTATCCCTCCCTGTGACTGATTGTCTTTTTTTTTTTGTTTTTAAGGAAGGCAAGGAAATTGGGTTACATGATACTGGAAAATAAAAATGTTACACTGCAAACAATGTCTGCTGTCTAATTGATGATTGGATAAAGGGAAGGTTTAGTATTAAAAGTACTGAGACTGATCAATATAAACCATACAGATGGATGAAATATCTACACAACAACATAAAGGAATAGTACTGTTGAAATACATCTAATACATGTGAATTTACAAGGAAGGTGAACACCAGTTAAGTCGCATGAATGGGTTACACACCATGTCAGCATAGAACAACTAAAACACTCTAGATTTGTTGATTCTTTATTTGTGTTCATGTTCTATCCAAACTAATGTAGGTGAGTAGTGTATCATCTCCAGAGGGAATCAAGTGTGGAATCAAGTTACATGACTCAAGAAACACTAAAGTCACAAATTTCACCTCAGTACATTAAATAATAGAAGACCGGTTTGCTGTACCAGCAGCAAATCAAATGTGCAGATGCAATACCTGCCCAAACCAATAGATGGCGGCAGATATATTCCAAAACAACAATGCACATTTGACATTCACCCCACTGATCACTCTGGGAGGGTAAAAGGAATATAATAGTTCTGAGGACTGTGTAATTGAATTACTTTCCTCAATAACGGAATAATAAAAGTTGCGTTTCTCTCTGTGTGGGGGAGCTGGTTTGAAAATCAGAGCTGTTCAATACTCACCCAGAGAAGAGCAGTCACAAAATACAAAAATCTTTATTTACACAGCACAATTCATAAAGGGACAGAGAGGTGAACCACAACCTGGGGCTCTGCACCGCCCGGGACCTTTGACCACGATACTGACAAGGCAATCTGAAACAAATGGGTTTTGAGTGTGTGTTTGAAGAGGGAGAATGAGTCTGTATTTCTGAGAGCTGGGGAGAAGAGCGTCGGGCAGAGGGCACAGTCAGGTTTGGCAACATGGATGAGGTCTGACAGATATGGTGGGTCTATGGAAGTAAAACAGCGCCACCATACATTGAATTTGAATTCCTTTATGATCACTGATCACTGTACTGATCTCTGTAGATGGATTTACACACTGAACGTGAGCGGTTCACACTGACAGAGATCAGATAAGGTTCATGCGTAATCACCTTGGCATATCCAAGAGGAAATCACAAACTTTGAACGTTCTATTTTTGTCCAGCAGACACTGAGGCAGCGGAGGACGGTGACACGGTCAGGCCTCTTGTTGCAGACTCTGGGATTCCTCCAGTGTCCCCGATGTCAGTCGTTCCTCCGTTTTATGATCGCTCAGCACACACACACATACCGTTGTTGGAAGGGAAAAAAAACAACACTGTACACTGTGTACATCAGCTAAACTATGGAAATTCAGTTCATATACAAGTATTTGAACACTTTAAGATGAATTAAACCCCAAACCCCTTTTTTAGGGTATTTAGCATATTTATAATTTTATATTTTCATCACTTTGTAGTGAAAATGAATTAAAATATACATTTTGTGTTGAAAAGGGAATGTGGCGTGTCATCTACTGGTTGACCCCACCTGGTTATTTCATCTAAATTAAACTTACAATGCATTTGGTGGTAACTGACGTCACCACCAACGGTTCACCCCGAAGCCCCCTCCTGCTCCCACTTACTATAGTTATTATCAAACTAGAGAGTAAGTTGGATTCAGAGCAGAGACAATAGGGAGGGATTTGTCAGATTACTAGCACAGTGTATTTTAGTGAAGGTTTACACTTTGTAGTATGTTTATAGTTTTTACGCTAGTTTTAGTGAGAGTAGATAGTTATTAGTTTGTTTGAGGGGGGGTCGGTGCCCCTTTAATTGCAACATCCAGAGGCATCAGTCCAGTCTTCATTGTCAGGCCCTGGTGAGGCTCAGACAGCTGGTGACTCAACGCATCAGTTCTCAGTGTTAAATATGAAAATTCAGCAACTGTGAGTAAAAGTCATCTGACATTGGTAAAGTTCAGTGGAAAATAACTTTACGGTACAAATCTCTGGATACATTTAAACATTTATTTTTTCCATTTTATCTAATTTTTCTTTCTATGATGGCCACTACAAACAAACTGCACAACTAAGGCACACAACAGGCAAAGTCAATACCACCCTCTACTGGAGGCACAAGACCACTGTCAACCCATGTGACGTCACACAGGTAGTGGGGGCCTCTCCCTTGTACTCCGAGCCGGCAAGTTACCCTCTGACTGAGTTAGCCCTCACATCCACTACGCTGAAATTAATGTGATTATATGCACACAATAATACAAGAGTTTTGCTGTTTGTACTCAACTGGCCGCTCAGCGAGACCGTCCAACTCCCCAGGGAAACTGTCTCCGTCAGACGGCGCAGACCCAACCGGTGACAGAGGAGCTGTCAGGAGGAGCAAGACCCAGCACCCATGACACCCGGCCGTGACCCCCCCCCCCTTGTGGAGGAACAGCTCACCCCCTGATCTGGCTGTTTTCGTCACCGGCGGCCCGAAACAACCGCAAACTACCGCGATCTCCCTCGAGGCCGCAAACTTGGGCTCCGACTGCCGTGGACGGACTGATTCCATTAGTACGAAGGAACACTTCTCCTTCCCCGACAATCACACACACCTGGTCCCCATCTGATGTGGCACATCTCAGTATGGTCATTACGTCTCCAGGACATGTATGTTTGGTCCTCAAAAACACAAAAACAGCGTCAGAAACTGTAGAAAATGGGTTTTATAATGAATACTACAATATTCTGCATTGTACTATTAATGTCCCAACCAGCGCACATTTGATACGGAGGAAATGTTCAAAAAATATTGTATAAACAGAGTCTGAAAGAAGTTTTATTTTGATAATCAGGTGCGTCCACGTGTGCCTCTGGACACATTTGTCTCGGTCACGTGATACGGTTATAAAAAAAAAAAAAAAAGAGTCCAGGTAGTATAGTAGGTAAGATAAGCTAAGAGGAATGAGTAAAAACAAACATCAGACAAACACTGAAGGGCTTCCAACCCTTTGGAAGGACAAAAGGCCCAAACGATGACACAGAAGAATAGTTGACAACCTTCTAAGAAAAACATAGGAGCATCAGTCCAACTTAAACCGGGGGTTTGTCGCTGCAGGTGATTCCCATGCTCCAGGCCCCCTCCACATAATCTGTGGCGATGACACGGTGAAAATGTGAGAGTCATTGTCTCCCACCACCCCAAGAAGGGTGCCTCCAGTTTGATGAAGAGAAACAAGGTAACGGTGAGTAGAACGTGCCAGATTGTTCTACACTGCACAGACTGTACAATGTCTTTCACCTTTGGGGTTTTGAGATTTTCATTAACTCTCATTAAATGTGCAGCTCTCACATTAACTCTTACACTATAAGCAGAGAATAATAAAATGCTTGAATCTTTCCCAAGTTTATAACCTTTGTCTCCACACTGTCTGGATCCTCCGCCCCTCCTGTGAGTGCAAGGTTGTGACACGGTCCGCCCGCACTCCGCCAGTCAGGCTCTTAACTCTCTTAACGCTCACACACACACACACACACACACACACACACACACACACACACACATCTTTATGTGGCAATTAGTGGCCTTCAACACACAGGAGCAATGACTCCATTGGTGGTTGGTATTTTAATACCTCGTTTGTCTGTCTCGGATGCACCGTTGCGCCACGATTGGACACGTCTATCAACATGACGCGGTTGTATATTTGTCAGTGAAAGGAGCCGGTTCTTGATGATCATTAACTACAGTCTGTATGTTTCTATTTGCAGATTGCATCCCTGTTGCAACACTTGTACATGTGCCTCACCAGGGACTGTTTGGACAGCGTCAGTCTTTCATTCTGACATGAAATATGATTTGATGCACACAATCTTTAAGATAAGGCTGGACTTTTGACACAAGTGGGAATGACACCAATGAGTCCTCTGTGACCATGAATGACTTCTTTACACAAAGGTGGAGAGAAGTGGCTTGTTTCCAGTGAGGTGGTGTGTGTGTGTGTGTGTGTGTCTCCGTCTCTCTCTGTCTCATGCGTGCCTGTGTACGTTCTCCCACTCAGGTCATGTCTAAACAACGGGCCGGGTCAGACCGTGCAGAATAAACTATTAGCGTTACGATGTTAGTGGGACTCAGGGGTGGAATCAGAACCGGCAGTTATGAATACCAGGTTTCACAGAAAATGAATCAAATGACACGCAGCTGCTTAAGAAGAGAGGAGCAAGACAAAGGAGAGGAGGGGGGGTGGACGGGTGAGAGAGTATGTTTCCTGGCCTCCGTACGTGTGTGTATGTGCAGCAGCCATGTGTTCAGTGACTGTGTGTAGGTGTTAGGGGATATTTGGTCTGCACCGGGGGGATTCAGGCATGAGAGAGGCCTTCGTCATAAAATTGAATCATGTTTTATCTCGCCGGAAGAAAGGGGGAGGGAAGGGGGTGCGTCATTATCCCTTAATAAGGTGAGGTATATTCTATCATTATTTATCATCATGTAAAAGTTACAGAGTTAACAACAAGTCAATGCAACTCATTTTTTGAACGCAAGGTTAACACTCACTTTAAAGAGAGAAACGAAAACGCGTGACATCGTTTGAAAAACATGGTGGACGCGGCTGTGGGAATGTTGTGAAAAGCGAGGGGAGAGATGTAGAAAGAAGAAGAACTTTTAAACGGCAAGTTCACTTTCACAACGTTGGCAGATGTTCACTCGACAGGATGAAAGTCATCTGCATGTACTAATGATATGATACGAGTCTCAAATACAACTCAAGACAAACTCATGGCAGACGCACAGAGCCCCAACGGAGAGTTTTTTTGAGCCTTTTATTTTCCTCCTCTCACTGTATCTCTGACCTTCCTAAGGTCAGAGATAAGTACATGAAGTGAGATTATTTGCAGCAAGTATGAAAGTTAAGTTCTTTACATCTTTACAAGAGTAGAGTACTTTGTGTTTGTAATTATTATTATCAATGGGCATCTTGTCAATATGCCTGTGTGTCTGTGTATATACTGTATATATATATGTACACACACACACACACCTACACACACATTCCTATAAGCTCTAGGTCAGATATAAGTTCATTGACTAACAGTGCTTTCGATGACAATGATTGAATATCGAGGAGACCACATTTAATCATTCTCTTTATATGAGGATTATTGTTGAGGGTTTTAATTTTTATTTCATGACTATGGGTAATTCCACCTCTGCCTGATTTGTATTTGATAGATCCAGGTGGTCGGCGGACAGACACAGTCTCTATAAGATTTTGGGTGGGTGTCCGTCCTGGAGGTGTGTAAGACTACAGCTCTGCATTCTCATCTCCACTCTGGACTGTTAGGTGGGGGGGTGTTCTCACGAAGGTCACCAAGTTCCTAGATAAAAGAGCCGCTCTGTCCAAAGTAGGATGGATGCCGTCCCTTCTCATGAGAAGAGATCATGGCATTATCGGGACACCACTTGAAAAGCCAGTGATTGAATGAAGACATGCAGCTCAACATGTCATCACTGGTTGTATTTGTATTTGAGTCCAGAGATGATTACCGTGTCCGGCATTGTTTTGACAAAATCACACACTGACTTAGCATGAACTTCAGTGGCCCCCGATTGGTGTAATCAGATGAGACTGATGAGATCTGACATGAGATTGTGGAGGGCTGTAGGGCTTTGTCCTGTAGGACGGTCTGTAGGATGAATGAGACTATATCTATACATACATACACATACATCAATATATACACCTACACACACACACCTGTCCATACACACATAACCACGTCCATACATACACATACATATATATCATTATCAGTAATAGATAGTAATAGATGTCACATGCAGTGCCCAGACTTTAGTGGCTGCTAGTGTGTGTGTGTGTGTGTGTGTGTATTTGGGGCGGGGGGGGGGGGGGGGGGGGGGTGTAA
>CAAKHB010007246.1:0-19143 GCA_901007665.1 Aeoliscus strigatus | reverse complement strand
ATTGCATTACACAGTGCTGTCATATGTGGATAAAAGTAATGGGAAAGGTCAAATCTGACTAAGATCCATGTATATACTCATGAATATGAGGGAAAATGTGTTTGGAAGTGTATTCCTTGCGGTGTTCAAAAGTTACACAGTACTTGTCAGTATTGAGCTCAGCTCGCTCTGAAAAGTCCATTTTCTCAATTGCATTACACAGTGCTTTTAAATGTGGATAAAAGTAATGGGAAAGGTCAAATCTGACTAAGATCCATGTATATACTCATGAATATGAGGGAAAATGTGTTTGGAAGTGTATTCCTTGCAGTGCTCTCAAATTACACTGTACTTGTCAGTATTCAGCTCAGCTCGCTCTGAAAAGTTCATTTTCTCAATTGCATTACAAAGTGCTGTCATACTTTGATAAAAGTAATGGGAAAGGTCAATTGTGACTAAGATCCATGTATATACTCATGAATATGAGGGAAAATGTGTTTGGAAGTGTATTCCTTGCAGTGCTCTCAAGTTATACTGTACTTGTCACTTTTGAGCTCAGCTCGCTCTGAAAAGTCAATTTTCTCAATTGCATTACACAGTGCTTTTAAATGTGGATAAAAGTAATGGGAAAGGTCAAATCTTATTATGATCCATGTATATACTCATGTTCATATAAAGTCCATCATAGGTACGCAGTATCATAACTATATCTTTCATGTTTATAATAAACTAAACAGTTTTAAAATCCGTTGAAAATTGAGCAAGTTATGGTTGTTTAATAAGTACATGCGCAATAGACACAATGTTATGAATGAGCGAGTACTCTGTGGTGAGAGTGCCGGAGTATGGTGACATCGCTGTCCGTTGGCCAGCAGCAGCCTTCTTGATGAGAAGAAGCACAGCGATTGTGCCTCAATCGGAACCTGGCGTTGAACTTGGCCACTTGCACATGAGGCCGTTTCAACGTTGGGTTGCATCTCTGGGTCTGAAAATGGCGCGCCACGGGCCGCGTGCAGTCTCGCACTGCGCCCCTGGAGACGCGTGGCGTTCCAGACAACGGGCGTTGCCATGGGAACCATCCTGACGAGGAAGGTCGTTTCCACAGATGCCTCTCTTGCGGGCTGGGGAGCCGTGTTCGAGGCAGCTCGAGGAGCTTGCAGATGCAGCTACTTTGTATAAACTGCCTGGAGCTTCAGGCTGTGTTACTGGTGCTGGAACGTTTTCTGCCCTTTCTGAGAGAGCAGCATGTTCTGGTCAGGACCGACAACACCACGGTCGTGGCATGTGTCCACAGACAGGGGGGTCTGCGCTCAAATCGTCTGTGCAAGCTGAAAGTGGAGTTGGATGCGCTGGCGCACGAGTGGCCGGGCGTTCTCCTTTACGTTTTTCCCCTATTAGAGCCGATCACTCCTACTCTTGCCAGAGTGAGAGAGAAGGGGTCTTGTCGCTGATCCTTGTGGCTCCTCGTTGGCCGGGGAGCCACTGGACTGCGGAGATATGTCAGCTGCCTTGCAATCAGCCGTGGCAGCTGCCCCTCCGCAGGGATCTCCTGACGCAGGCGCGCGGGGAGATTTCCAATCCTCACCCAGAGTGCAGGGCTCTGGGCTGCACTAGCCCGTGAGAGGCTGACCCTGTCGGCTTCTGGCCTTCCGCAGAATGTCATTGCCACCATTCAGGGTGCGAGAGCGCCCTCCACTCGCAGTGCGTATGATGGCAAGTGGCGCTCGTTTGAGGACTGGTGCACAAAGGCTGGAGTTCTGGCTTTTCAGAGCTCTGTCTCTGATATCCTGAAATTCCTGCAGGGGCTGTTGGATAAAGACCTGGCCTTCTCCACTGTCAAGGTGTACTTGGCTGCTATAAATGCATGCCATGTGGGCTTTGGGGACAGGACAGCGGGCTAACATCCTCTTGTTTGACGGTTTATGAAGGGCGCACGGCGCCTCTGACCAGTTTCCAGGGACTTGATAGCCCTGTGGGACCTGATAACGTTGCTTGATGCATTGTCGTGCTCACCGTTTGAACCGTTGCATCAGGCGGAGCTCAAACTGCTCTCCTGTAAGACGGCTTTGTTGCTCGCGTTGGCTTCGGCCAAGCGCATGAGAGATATTCATGCATTGTCGGTGAACCTGTCATGTATGCAGTTTTCTGAGGGGGATTCCAAGTGTGGTGGTGGGGGGGGGTGGATCAGGCTGATCCCAACAACGCCACCTGGGGAATTTTGCCCCAGGAGATAGTTTGCTGGCCCACGGAGGCACTCGAGACAAAAGGCAACACAGATTCGAATCACCTTGAGCAGAGACAACATAACACAACATAAAATAAAAGAATAAGTGGACAGGGCTGGGGCTCCTCCGGCAGCTATAACGCTGGGAATGGGGAAGTAACTAACCAAAAACACCCGTGACACTGCAAGCACACACACACACAGGGGGGATTGCTGAGAGAGCTGAGAGAAAGGAGGAGTCATGAACAAGCAGCGTGCAACGCAGACCCACCACATGGAGACCTCGCCATCACACCCAGGAGGGTTCCCGAGGGGCCAACGCCATCCGATGGCTCCAGCCGTCCGCCACACTGCAGCAAGAGCCTGCATCACAGAGCACTCGGCACAAGGGGAGAGGAGAAACCGCAGTGCGCAGTGCGACACCTTAGCTGAACGCTGCGAGAGACAGGGTGCGTCCAGCCTATTGTGAGGCCTCGTTGCGCCAACCACAACAGACGGGCCGAGCAGGGAGAGAGAGAGAGAGGGCTGGGCGGAAGCAGACCCCTAAATAGATGCGTGCTCCCCGCCCATCAATCACAGCCACCCCAGGTTGCACTGTACAGAGGAGGAGCGAGCCACACCCCGGCTACACAAGGTTTTTCTGAAACCGAACCCCGCCTTCATGCCGAACGTTTTTAACCAGGCGCTATCATGTCGCCCTATTGTGCTGCCAGCTTTCTATCCATAGACATATATAGAAGGCTAGATGCCTCAAGGAGGAGCCTACAACGTCGTTCACCAGCGGCCATCTTGCCCAGTGTTGCCAACTTAGCGACTTTGTCGCTATTTTTAGCTACTCTCTGGCCCCCACTAGCGAGAAAATTAGACAAAAGCGACTAGCGACAAATCTAGCGACTTTTTTTGGTGATCAAAGGCTCCAAGATCATGGGAGGGGGAAAAAATAATTGCGCCGTTTTCTCTCTTTCCCCGTTCAGAGAACGAGACAGAGAGGGGAGAGGGGCAGTGGAAGAGAGACACAGGCAGAGTGGGGCGGGGGCGGAGTTGAGAACAGCGTGGACTGTCGCTTCCTTGTTTTTTTCCCTCACTCACTCACAGGCAGAGACACAGCGCACACACATACTGTAGGCTCGGATTCTCAGTAAGTATATGCCTATGCGCTCTGATTTGTTTTCTTTTTCTTTATGGCGACACAAAGTCACAAGTAGCACTGCTTAAAAAGCTAGTTGTACAGCATAGAAAAGTTAAAAAAAGCTAGTTCGTTAGCACCAAAAAAATAAAAACAAAATATAAAAAGCTATAGAATAAAAAATAAAAAATAAATAAAAAGCTTTAGTTAAACTGCAGCACAAAAAAACACAAAATAAAAAAGCGAGCTATAGATCTTGACCACCTCGCGCGCTCACGTTTGGAATGGACCGCTCGCTTTTAGCTACTTCTGGGTGGGCAAATAGCTACTTCCGATGCTGATCTTGCCACGGGGTTCTATTCGGATACGTTGTATGGCGGCGATAGGAAGGTTACTGACCTGCTCAAACAACTGCTGAAATCTTGACAGATTTACAAACGGTTTGGTTGATTACAAGCGCTATCAACGTGGTTATAACTGGACAAATTGCAGATTTTTTTTCAGAAAAATCAACTTAGTTGTGCAGCATAGTTGTGTCACCGCTCAAGAAACCAAAATCAAAAATTGAAAATTGAGCAAGTTATGGTTATTTAAAAAGTATATGTGCAATGGACACAATGTTATGAATGAGCCAGTACCCCGTGGCAAAATGGCCGCGGTGTGGCGACGTCGCTCTCCATTGGCCAGCAGCGCCGGTGAGGCATCTAGCCTTTTATATATGTCTATGGTTATGTCCTCCTCCTTTCCTCTCACAGGAGCATGAATGACTGAATGTGCTCTGCCCGGTGCACGCCTACGTTGACAGAACTGCGGGTTTCCGGACATCGGACCAGTTGTTTGTGTCTTGGGCTCTACCGCAACTGGGGAAGCCTCTTAGCAAGCAGCGTCTGTCGCGCTGGATTACGGAGGCTGGATCTCCTTGGTGTACGGCAGCAGAGGGTTGCAGCCCCCTGCAGGACTGCGTGCGCACTCCACTCGTGAGATGGCGGCGTCGTGGACGTTGTTTCACGGTGTGTCTGTGGAGGAGGTCTGTGCGGCCGCAAGTTGGTCTTCACCGCACACCTTCACCAGATTCTACAGGCTGGATGTTACTGCGCCTATTCTGTCTCATACAATTTTGCGCGTGGGTTCAACATCACATGTGCCTGTGTGATTTGTCACGTTTCTGACTGGGCCTCGGGGATGAGCTTGTCTGGCAATACGGGAGCTTCTATATCCCATAGTGAGATACCGAAACGAGTGTTGAAAGAGAACTTAAGGTTAAGAAATTAACCCCGGTTCTCTGAAACATGAGTGAAGTATCTCACCAGACCACCCTCCTTGCCTGGAGCGAGGAAGAGGTGTTTTTGCTCAGACTGAGATGCAGACATCACGTCTCTTATAGGAGGAGGATGTCCCTCCTCCTGGACGTTACATCTGTCAGCCAGTCAGGACTGGCGTAATGAAATATTGCTTCTGGGAACAAGCGCAGAGAGCGTGTCCCATAGTGAACTCATGTTTCAGAGAACCGGGGTTAATTTCTTAACCTAAAGTTCTTTGTGTTTACCGGCTGCAGGTGGGGTGGCGGTTGCTGCATGGGTTGTTTGCGCCTGTTTCCCTCGCTGTTACTACAATAGACGATTGCCTTGTTTGTAGACTGGTCCGACAAGGGCACCGACTGGCTGTCCCAGTCGTCACTTTGATTTTTCTGCCTGTACTCTCCTCTCGTGCAGCGTATGCCTCGAGGACACCTGGCTCTTATATGTGGACACCATGACGCTGTCTTCATCCATTCCGCCAGTTATGTGTCTATTTCTTGCCATTGTATAAGGCTCGCTGCAAGCTCCAGTGGCTAGCCTGAGCCTCAACCGAAACGCTGCTGCTTTGCCTTGCTCGGTTTTATCTGAGTTCCGCCACGCCACCCTTGTGTCCACGCTTTGCTGCCTCGACGCCACCTACCCGGGGGGGTACACCGACACCTGATAACTGTCACTAACTTGGACAGTTCTTCTTTTTAGGTCGTGAAGCTGAGGGGGGTTTTCATTCATTTTTGTTTGATTATTCCTCCCTTGTTGCAGTGACTTTAATTGAGTTTGGTTAATTATTTCTTTGGTTGTTTTATCTTGTGTTCGTTTTGAGTTGTCACTTCATTTCATTTCTTTTCAGTAGTGTTGCCTTCATTTGCATATGGTTTGTGACTAAGTTTGTTTGTGTTAGGGTTTGCAGTTAAGTTACCTTGTGTTATTGTGGTTCGATTTCATTTGGTAAATTGAGTGTTTCTTTCCCTTTTTTTGTTGGGAGAGCCTCCCCCTATTAATATATTTCGTCTTTTGTTCGCCCCAGCAGCTGAAGGCTCCAGAGGTGGTGGTGAGAATCCCTCTCTGTGTGCTGTGCCGTACACCCACACTGGCGTGGTTGTGTGCACTTTGATGTGAGTGTGTGTGTGTGTGTGTGTGTGTGTGTGTGTGTGTGTGTGTGTGTGTGCGTGCGTGCGTTTGCATGTAAGTCACGTGCGAATGGGGCTCCCTACCACCCTCGTGGCCCAGACCCACCTGGTAAGCCTCAGCTCTGAGCTGACGCCCCTCCCTCTCTGAATGCTGAGTATTTTTGTGATTTTAAATTTTAAACCAGTATGTTAAATAAAATGTATTTGTACCTGGAATCACGATCTCATGCTTAATGGGTAATGAACCTGAGTGCCTCAACAATACAGAATATTCCATTCTATTACTTAAATTCCCTTGGTGAAACTCCCAGGGTGGTGTTGTCTGGCGTATCTGTTTGCCAGACAGTAAGTCATCCTGGATGGGTAGGTCGGCCCGCCACACATTCATGCAAAAGCAGAAATTCTCCTTCCAACTTATAAATGTCGGGATTAATCATAATTACATCACTTCCACCTGCCATTGTGTGCTGTAGGGAAATTTGATTAACTCTGGAATTAGATATAACATCATTAATCACGGCAGGGAGGACGTGTCTCATAGATATTTGAGAAAAGGACATCTCACCAGTCTCCTGTTGGAAGTTCTGTGTGACTAGAAAACCAAGAAAAGATTGAACCTGTAGATGTGCAGGGAGGGAATGGCTTCGTTCCAAATGTTGTAATGGCTACATTTTTTTTGTAGTCTTGAAATTTACATTCTCCTACTTTTTGGTCATTATTTTTATGATTGTGATCATTTTCCCATTCCTCTATTTTCTTGTGTGCCCCCCAGAAGTTGTTGCCCCATTCACAACATAATGCGCGTTATGTGGCGGCACTTTATTCTATTATCCTCATTCAACAAGTTAAAAGAACGTGTCACCTATGAGTATATTTATATGGATAATTCACAACTTAATCTATATAATCTATGTAAACGTGTTATATTTTAAACTTTTGTCATGTTTATATCACATGTTATAAAGGCTTCTGCGTAATAGTGACAAGCATTATTTATGTGCATTTTTAAATTTACACAAGTGCTACAGTATGTGTGGTCGGCAGCAGTTTTACATTTTTTTTTTGTAGCTATGAAAACATCGGAGCTACTAAAATATTGATCAGTGTGGAATTGTAAATGCGAATTTACATGTAAATTGAACAGTTGAACTGAATGAACAGTTTACACACATTCATTCTGCTCATGATTCATGAATGAAACCCACTGGGTTTCCCAGGGTCAAAAGATGGATAGATTTTGGTGTTACCCTTGTAATTCGACTTTATGTACATATGTGCACTTGTTTTAATGTATTTTTTAAATACTATTACTGAAATCCTTCCTGTGCAGTGTTCTGAACACATGTTAATGGTGAAATTGCACTTGAAAGAAACTGAATTGAACTAAATCAGCACTCATAGCAAGAAGGTCCCATGTCGAATCCTAGCCCGGGATCTTTATGTGTGGAGTTTCCATCTCTCCCCGTGTCTGCGTAGGCTCTCTCCGGCCTCCCCCCCAAGTTGTCACTGCTGTGTCACTGCTAACTGCTGTGAATTGTTGTCAGGGGCGGGACTTAAAACTGTTGAAATATAATGTGAAATCATTTAGAACTGACTTAATAAACATGTTATAAAAATATTTTTTCATTAGCTCCCCTCAGGATCATTACTAACAATTTTATCAGCAGCAAAGCTGAAGGACAGCGTGCCTCCTCCCAACACTGATAATGAAAACTGTGCACTTAAATTGATAATTACATATTATTTATGACAGTAGTAGTGGTAGAAAGTGTGTGTGTACATCATCATATGCCTGCCCTTCAAGATTCTCACATGCCCTGCTGTTGTTTGTTTTCATCAGTTCACCTCCAGCAGGGCAGGGAAGAAACCCAATCCATTCCAGATGAGCAGTTTAAGGGCGATTTTTTTTTCTGTCCCTGGTGGATCCAGCCCTCAACCGTTTTAACGACAGAGTTTCAAAAATAGAAGTTGTTTATGGCCTCTATGGGGAGAAAGTAATCAGAGTGGCAAACGAGCAGACGATGTAGATTGTGAGGATTTGGTTCTGGAGATAAGAGCTGCAGTCCATACCTTTCCTGATGTTGTAGCTTCTTGTCCAAGAATGATGCTTGATTGTATCTACATTTACATTTTGCTGCTTCTGACTCTACCAGTCACTGTGACCTCTGGAGAGAAGCTTCTCAGCTGTAAAACTCAACCTACCTCAGGTCAACCATGTCCCAGAAGAGACTTTTTGGACTTGCTCTTATTTCCAAAGAGCACAATGTGCAAAGGCTCTGGACAACCTCGTGAAAGCTTTTTCACAAAACAAGGCTTGAAAGCACAATTTTTAGAACTAGCAGAGTTTGCCATTCCATTTTGAATTTTGCACTAGCTGCACTATTTTAATTTACATTATTTATTTCCACTATTGTATTGTTTTATATACAGTATAGTGTGGCAATTTTATTTTTCTTTTGGTGTGACCTTATACTTTTATTTATTGACTCAGGTTTATTTTTTTATATTTTAATTTATACTATGTTGCAGTGCACTTTTGTAATAAAGAAAAGTTTATATTTTACATACTTGGTGTCAGATTATTTACAACAATGATTATTGACAGGCCTGGGCCCTCAGATACCTCTGTTGGTCCCTGGATTTCACTTTGAAAATGTAGGTAATGTATTTTTTTAGTATTCATCTAAAATATCCTGGAAATTGCACATTTATGTGTGAGGGGAAAAAAACAATGCTTTGTGGTGTGCACGAGGTCGGTGCAGGGATTTCTTGCTTGGAGCCCCAAGAGAACCTCGGAACGCCACTGATGGTTGTCGGTCCTTCATGTGGTACCTCCAGGGCCGTTTTCTACTATATGCAGACTATGCGGTTGCATAGGGCCTCCGAACCACTAGGGGGCCCCCAAGCTGCAAGTTCAACCTCAATATCTGAGGAAAATAAACACGTAGCTAGATTATTTTTAAAAAGTATAATATAGACAAAATTCTGCTGCCATGATAGGAGAGTTGTGACACGTATTCGTGGGGTAATCAAATCAAAATCATTTATGGGCTGCTGTGCTGTTGCTGTGAGTGACGTCTGCTGAAACGTATGACTGATAACCGTGCTCACGTCACGTCAGTAGCAAGAGACTCGTAACCATGGCGTCCAAGCGGTCCTATATGTCTGGGGCTGGAAACAGGAAAAAAAAGACATGTGACAAAGAAAAGCGGTTACAGGATAAAGGTACTACCTTTGTTCATGATGTGGGGTAACGATGTAGCTGCAATGCCGATTTTTGGGGAACGTGCCATTTGACCTGCTCGCTCAGCTAGCCTCGGATAAATCATGCTAGCCATAGTTCAGCTCTCTAGCTGTTTAAGACTGTTTGAATGTAAGTTAACCTCACTTTATACCGTGCTTTCTTTGTGAAATGACAAAAATAAAATTGTCTTGGGCATTCTTTAAAGGGACGCTATTGAACTATTCATATACAACCTGATGTATTTCTGTATTCAAGAAAAATTTAAATAATTACGTAATATGAATATCTGCTTATAATCTATTGTAACTGGTAACCTAAGGGGCTTTGTCCTTGCAGGGGACCGCCCCCTGACCAGCAAGTAGAAGGTCTGTCCTCAGCACTGCCTGACAAGGAAACTCCTTGTACATGCTCACCAGCAACTGACCAGCAAGCAGCAGGTTCGTCTTTTTTTCCTGCAGATGTACAACCTCATCTGCCAGTTTTTAGTCAAAGGATTGATCCAGCTGACTGGACATCAGTTCTCTCAGATTCATCCAGGACAGACTTAGTTGGTAGAGAGCCTTTGCAGATTAAACCAGATTTCACATTTCCCAAATGAAAAGATGGCAGAAGTGATGCTGCAATTCTAGTTATTGTTTGTTTTCATTGTTTGCACTTGTAAAGAAATGCTTATTCACTGTATTTTTGTGTGATGAGGCCCCGCCCTCTTTCCGTTGACAGACCCGTAAGCGGAAGATGAATGAATGAATGAATGAATTGAATCACGTTGCAGGCTTCCTACATGCACACGTGGCGCACGACCTCGGCTGATTGGCTGCTGTCGGTCGTTTGATCCCATCACCACCTGCTCTCAATCAGTAATCATTCCCGACAGACGCCGTTGTATGTGGCAAGTCTGCGGTTCCTCCCCGGGGAACAACGGGGAAATGAACGGTATGGTTTGGGGGCTTTTCCATCACCTGGCGCGCCTCATGGAATCGGACACAGGTTTCCAGCCCTGGAGGGATTATATGGGACTGTCGGAAGCAATCAGAGAGATCCTGGCTCGGAACACTCAGGCGTCCTTGCCGGAGCCTGCTGGTGTCAGGGATTTGGGTTCCGTGCGTAATGACGCTCTCTGCAGCAGCAGCGACCCCGGAGCTCTGTCCGCGTCCGTCCGCCCCCTGGGGTCATTGGCCCTCAAGCAGCCGGCTGATCCGCCGTGGGACGCGCAAGGCGCCTTTCTTATAGACACGCCAACCGAGCGGAAATCGATTCCGGCGCCGAGACGTCCGCCGACGCAGAGCGAGCGCAGGCGGTCGACGCTTTCCCGAACACCGGAACCGATGTCCTGTAGATTCTGCAAACAAAACGGAGAGTCCGCCCTGGTGTACGGGTCCCACTGGCTGAAGAACCAGGCCGGGGAGGTACTGTGCCCCTATCTGCGGCAGTACGTGTGTCCCCTGTGCGGGGCCACGGGGGCCAGAGCGCACACCAAGCGTTTCTGCCCCCTGGTGGACAGCGCGTACAGCTCGGTCTACACCAAGTCCAGACGCTGAGCGACACAGAGGAAAACTAAACGACTTTTTAAAGACGTGTTTGGTTTGTGTGTGCTTTCTTTTTCACGTTTGCTGTGTTCATTTCTGTTTCTTCAGCTCTGAGATCAGTGTCAGTTTGTTTGAATGTGCTGAAAATACATTTTTAAAACCTCCGATGTCCGTTTCCACATCTGTCCACGCACGGATACCAAACCTACAGACGACACGCAGTCGATGATCATGGAAGCGTTTTAACTTTTTACCATATGAGTGACTTGTTCCTGTAGTGAGGTGTTTTATTTTGCAGATCGTTTGGCTTTGTAGAAGAGAGTGTGAATGTGTAACTCTTGTACAGAAAAATTACAAATATTTCAATGTTCTTGACGTGTTTGTTCTTTAATTACCTCCGGCAAGGAAGATCTTTGTCTATAAATAAAAACATAATTAAGTACTCTAATGCACGTAAACACTAAATATTTTAGGCAAATTAAGTGCAAACACATCTAAGACAAGTAAATTAAACATTAATACAATAAGTAACCAGATTGCTTGTCAACAAAGTTAAATTTAATTTGGAGCCTGACTTAATTCTGGATACAATGATCCACAACAGATATGACAGTGGATGTTTTTTAGGCACTGTAAGGCAACAAATGAAGACAAGACATGCATTTAACACTAAAGTGTATCTGAGAGCGCTTGAATCAGTGCAGTGTGAACAGGTTTGTTGTATCTTCAATAGTTCTATCGAGAAGAAAATCAGTGAACTACTGAACTAAACACATGTGTTCCCAAATACTAAGGGGATGTTTTCTTGATGAAGGGATCTATTCATGTAGATAAAATAAGGTCGGAAATGAGGTCTGTGCTCTCAGAGTGCTTTTCAAGTTTGAGATTCAGAATTACTCAGCCAGACAGAGAAGGTTTATTTTTGAGTCATTGTAAGGAAACTACGAACATCTGTAACATATCACAACAATTATTAAACATTTATTATAAAACATTAAGGAGCCAACATTCATGCTCTTAATGACACAAGATGAATTCTGGACAGCCTGAAGGTTTGGAACAGACCCTCATCTCAAATGCCTACATTACCCAGCAGCTTTCGTTTGGTTTGAATGTTCAGCGTGTGGAGCTCCGCGAGCTGTTGCTGACACAGCGAAGGTTCTCAAGCACTCGATGAGCAGCCATCACCGTGTAACTGGTGGAAAACAAAAGTTGCAAGGTGTTTTTTTTCCCAAAAGGAGTAGAAAGAATTTTCCAAAGCAGACATGGTTTTACACTTGGCTGGTGAAATGCATGGATTTCTCAATCCAAAGACGAAAATGTATTTCGGAGGGGTTTTTTTTGTTTTGTTTTTGTTTTCCCCTTTCATCTTACACAGTCATTACATTTAGACCTCCAGGGCTTGATCTGCAGATAGAATGGTGCCAGTCTGCACCAGAAAAAAATACTCCAGCCAATTCGAGCGCAGAGGAGAGAAAGGATGAAAGTGACCAACGGCATGGCGAGTCATAAGTTCAGCTCCTGGAGCTGGATGGACATGAATACCAACGAGTTGAAGGAGGCTGTTACTCACTTGAGAGAGGAGAGGTCCCTGACGAGTCCACAGACCAGCTCTGAGGCATCTTCATCGCCGTCTGAGGACACACAACCTCTGTCCGACTGTTCTTCGTCCTCACTGAAAGGGGATTCACCTGTGAGCTGTCGGCCTCGAGTACACCTTTCTAAAGAAATATATGCACTCTGTTCTAGTCTTCACTGTGGTCGCACCGGTCACACAGATATACACACTGACCCCTGTTTTCTCTTCCTTACATCCATTCCATGCTGTTCAGCTGCGAGTCCGACACATAGCCCAAGCACCCGGATCCAAAAGGGTCAGCTGCGTCCTCTGTGCCAGACATTTGATCAGGACCAGACTGTGACAGAATGACAGCAACTAATTCATGTCTGGAACACATTCTACAGTCTTCTACTGCTTCTACCTACAGTGAACTACAAAACAGTGTCTTAACTGCAGTGACTATTTTATTTATCCCTACTCTTTCAATCCTGTTCATGGAGCAGGACTAAGCCAGGAGATCCACACATACAAAGAAATCCAACATATTTGTTCATGAATGGCGTTATGTGTAAAGAAGTGAAATGACTCAGGGAAAAAGCATTGACCACATGGAGAACAGGTGGTACAGAAGGGATGGAAAGACAAGAAACCAGCTGAAATGTGGTTATTACATTTATGGACAAATATGTTGGATTCTTCTATGTGTGGATTAACGTGCGTTACCGACGTCTGCTGACAATTTAACATAGTTAGAAATATATTTACAGAAGAATGCCGACACTTTCAATACACATTTTCTGTTCTGTTTACTATTTTTGATTATTGTGATAGCACTTACACGCCTTTTCCTTTCTGAACCACCGGATGGCACCACAGCCTTGCAGATGTCTACAAAGGACCTATTCAGTCCTCCTTGTTGGTTGTCAGCAGATGGAGCTCCAGCGGCGTCCCCGGCTTCACAACGTGTCTCTCCCCTCTTGTCACAGGTAGCTGTGGCCCTGATGTACACCTGCTGTGGTGCTGCATTGCCCTGGTCCTTCTTCTCTGTCTCATGGCTCTTAGATGGACTGCAGCCTGGATGCAGCTCCTCTTCCTCTGCAGGCGAATCAGACTTTGAGTCACCAGCATCAGGTAGCAGACGTTCATGACTTTGTCCATCTGTAGCTGCCATGTAGACTTGAGCCGCTGCCCTGTGTTTAACAAAACATGTTTCATCGATGTAGGATGATGTAGAATGCGTCATCAAAAACTTGAAATCATATACATTGTACACTGTATGCTTTTCACTGCAACTGCTGTCCTGCAAAACCCGTAGTCACTTTGTAAAAACCTTGGTCTTTCCGAGCACTCTGCCCCACTGTTCTAAAAGTTGTGAACCATTCATATTAAACAAGAAAAAGGTTCACAAACAGGTCTCACAGGAATAATAATGAAAGGGAACATGTCAGCCTCATGTCAGCTGATGGAATGATGTAAAAACGTCACCTGACCTGCTGGTGTCTACACAGTCCCTGGTTTGAAGTGGAATCGTTTCCTCCTGTGGTGCTGTGACACTGGCATCCAGGGGGCTGAGAAGTGACGGCTGTAATTCCATTCCGTCCGTTCCATTTGGCCTGTTCTCACAGCTTGTCGTCTGGAGAGAACAACACGGCTCCTTCTCTGTCAGAGCACAGGTTTCCAGCCTGCTCTTCTTTTTGGCTGGGAACTCTATAACAGACGTTTCCACCATATTTCCCACAGACACTGAATCACACTGAGCTTTGTCACTTGTGGCCCGTTGATTTCCATCAGTCTCCTCAGAGGTTGGCAGGAGGACTTTGTGTTGGTCAGTTTGCGGTTTGTTCTCCTCCCTGTCCTTTCTGTCACAGTGGCTCTCTGGTTGACTGTTGTGATAGTTCCCTGCTGTCTTGTCTTGACTTTCACCAGCTTTAGTAGCCTCATTTTCCAAGTAAGGTCCTTCAACTTCTGAGATCATTGTCAATTCCTGCAGTGGGGACTGTTGACCAGGAAGCTGCGGAGTATGCGGTTCTGCTCCAGTGTCCTGAAATCAAGAGAAATACTTGTTGGCAATTTGTCTTTACAAAGGTAAACATGTGTTCTGCTTCCCGCCTCCTATGCAGGTACTGTGATTCTGGCGTTGGATGTAAATAATCAGGTAAGGCCTGATTCTTCTTCTTCTTCTCCTTTCGGCTTTGTCCCTCTTCAGGGGTTGCCACAGCGAATCATTGATTTCCATCTTTCCCTGTTCTCTGTATCCTCTACTCTGACTCCAACTACCTCCATGTCCCACTGCATCTATAAACCTCCTCTTTGGCCTTCCTCTCTGTCTACTCCATCTCTAACATTCTCCTACCAATGTATCCACTGTCCCTCCTGGTAAGGCCTGATTAGTTATTATTATTATTGGTTGTTTTAATATAATTTATGACCCTTTTGTCTCAAACCTCCCCAGGAGACCATGATGGCATGTGATGACACCTCCAGCACCTGCTGCATCTCCATTGTAGTAGTTCGCTGTACATGCACCTTGTTAGACAGGGTGTGTTTTACATTGTAGACTTAATATGGTTCTGCACGACAACCTTAAGAACTGTTTTGATGCTGCATATGTCATTTTTGTCGTTGTGACACATATATGTATGTAATACATATCACCATACTGTTCATCACCTATACTTTCCAATATCACGTAAATATCCATAAATGTATATTACCTTGTATTTTTCGTTTTTATTTATTTATTGCATATTAAATCAAATGTATGTTACACCTGTAGATATTTCATGTCTTATTTGTTTGTTTGTGCCTGTCATACTGTAAACGTCCCCTATTATTTTTTGAGTGACACTCATCTCAAACGCCTACATTACCCAGCAGCCTGTTCATCAAACCAATATCAGTTATGCACTGTTTAATTCCTTAAGAACTTGAGCTAAACTCTTCAAATAAACTCTCCAATAAACCTGGACTGGTTTATTCCAGATGTTATACACCGTACAATGTACGTTAGTTTCCCCAGCAAATGTAACTTAGCTAGTGTTCTCATGTAGCTAGTGAAGAAGAGACTTCGGTGGTAAAAGTTGTGACTTGTGGTATGTATATATGTACATGTATATTTTAGTTTGAACTTGTCTCCAGTATGATCCACTAGCTGTTGGTTAGACTTGGTTTTCTCCATGTACCTACCTCAACTAACTGCACTTTCATCTGCACACCTACCGCTGATGAGACGTTTTACGTCATTAGCCGTAAAGCGCGACGTCTGCTGCTGCCATTGGAGACGTGATATAGGAAGTGGATTTCCCCAGCGCTGTCGTTCTTGTTTTGACAGCTACGACTCAACGTCAACATTCGACCGTCTCCGTCGGTTGTTTCCGGTCAGTCTTCCACCTGGCTGTCGGTGAAAGCGACAGGTAAACGAACCTTCCCGTCCACAAGCTGTGGAACCAACCGGGTGCTAACATTTAGCAAACACGGACAGTGCTGCAGATGAGCTATGGAACCAACCGGGTGCTAACAGTTAGCCAACATGGTTTGTACTGTGAGGACCAGGCTCAGCGTTTTTACATCGCTTATTAACCTGTCCTAGGTATCTATGAGCCGCAGCCGGAAACCGCCTCCCCGGGGTCAAGGGGCAGCTCGGGCCAAACAGGTAAGGTGTGCTGGCTAGGTGCAGACTGCTACCTTCTCCTGTTTGCTCAGCTTCCTCCCTGTGGACTGCTGTCTCAGATGGGGCTGCTCCTTGACCTTTCCCCTGATGGAGGCCTGGCTGATGAGGACAATGATGAGGAGCTGGAGGCTGAGCTGCTCAGTCTGGTGGGAGGAGGAGGAAGATCCCAGGGGAGGAAGAGTGATGACAGAGGTGAGTCCTGTGTGGTCTTTCTCAGACATGCCGACACTGATCATGATCTCTTTCTGTGACGCTCCAGTTCCCATGGTTGAAATCGAGCGAATGGCAGCACTTTGTATGAAAGACCTGGACGATGAGGAGGTGGAGGATGAAGATTTGGATGATGATGAAGATCTGCTGGTAAAACACAGTCTTATAATGTGTCTTCTAGTTGATCAGATAGTTTTGGTTTGACTGCAATTATTTTGTCCTACATTCACTGGAGCATGCTTAGGAGAACTAGATGTCTCCCATCATGTTATGATTGTATTAACATGCTTCTCTGAACATCATATTTTCACTTCTTTGTCAAAAGGCAGAGCTGAAGGAAGTTTTGGAAGATGAGGAGGAACCAACCCCTGGTCCCAACCCTCCAGCTGTCACACCGACTGAACCTCCAGTCAGGGTCACGTCCAGTTCTACTCCTCCTTCTATTCCTTGTGGAAGTTCTCCTCCTGGTTTGGAGTCCCGCCTTTTGGAACGCATCGAAATGTATAAATCGGCCATCTCCAATACCAAGGCCGCAGGAGAGATGAGCAAAGTTAGAAGATATGACCGTGGATTAAAGGTAAAGCATTCTCCCATCGTTCATCGTGGCTCTTGGATCTGAACCTGGTACTAATCCGTCTGCTGACTCCAGACATTGCAGTCTATGCTGACGTCTGTCAGGAAAGGGAGGACGGTCAGCGAGGAGGAGATCCCCCCTCCGGTTGCTCTTGGTGGAAAGCCCAGTACTGCAGTGGAGCCTGAACCCATCAAGGAGCCCACACCGATGCCCTCTCGTCCTACCAATCAGAAACCTCTGCAGGAGGCTCTGCCGCCGCTGCCCAACGCGAAGCCGCTCTATCTGACTCCGCCCCAGAGGCCTTCTGCTGCCGTCACCCCAGAAACACCTGCCATCTCACCGCTCACCCCCAGCCAGCCTGACGAGGAGCACTCAGGTGAATAGTCACATGGTGGATGGATGAATCGACTGATTCAGACTGTGGCACTGTGTGTGTGTGTGTGTGTGTGTGTGTGTGTGTGTGTGTATAGGATTTGTGTATAGGATTTGTCTGTTTGTGTAACTCTCAGTAGATGTTGTACAATATTACCTATTGTTGAAATGTAGGAGTCGTGATGTAGGCCCTAAACTGCTTGTCTGAAGAAAGGACTTGTTATCTCCCAGAGATCCAGATCTTGGTGGTTTTCCTGATATAAAAGTCATGTAACAGCCTCCTAAAATAACAAAGGGAGCATACGCAGTTGTTATCATGCTGTTATTTCACTGGTCCGACCCACTGGAGATCAACTTGAATGTGACCTGAACTAACCTGACTTTGACCCCTTGGTTTAAAAAGTGCATTATTAGCAGCAAGTACAAAGGTGTGTTCCCATGTGTGGATGAACATTTCAATAAACTTTGGACTGTTAGTATCCAAGCATCACATGAACATAACGTGACTACTTCCAGAGCTGAAACAGGCAGTGTTGACCAGACAGCGAGAATATAAGATGGCTGCCATACATGCCAAACAGAGTGGGAACATTGAGCAGGCCAAGGAGCACTACCTCACTGCCAAGGTAACGTCAGTGTGACCACACCTCACTGCATCCTCTTCAAACCAACTTGCTCTCCTAACACATCTTTGTTCATGCAGAAGATGGACCTGTTGGTTGAGGCCATAGATAACGGCAGACCGCTTGATCTGAACTCACTTCCACCAACCCCCGGTCAGTATGTTACTGTTTGTTGTTGAATTACTTACCCATACTTCTTACCAGAGCTAAGAAGTCTATACAGAAGATGTTTTACTGGTTTTCTAGAAAGGAGAGTGTCCAGAAGTGGTTATTCTTAGATTGTCTTATCTTGTCTCCTCTAATCAGTTTCTTGAATGTCTGTTTCTACACAAAGCCTTCAGGAAACACTGACAGACATCTTCTGCAGTCTGTCCTCTTGTTCTTGTTACATTGTTGGTATTTAATCACTCTGGCTGCAGGAGATGCACCAGTTGAACCCGGAGGTTCTCCTCCTCTTCCCCCTCAGCCACCAACCCAGGCGGCCACTGATGGTGAGACACTCAAAGCCAACCAATCTGACCAATGAGCAGCATGCAGACGCTCAACACTATTGCATCGAAAAATGGTGTGTGTGTGTGTGTGTACGTATGTGTGTGTATATGTGTATGTGTGCCGTGCAAAGATCTACCTGCTCCCAGTAGTGTGGCAGAAGCCCTGCAACAGAGGATGGACATATACAAGTCAGCAGCAGAGGGCGCCAAAAGCAAAGGAGATGACCGAAAGGCTCGCATGCACCAGCGCATTGTCAAGGTACAAACGTTCACTAGAAACATTCATCATTGTAAGGTAGTAAAGTCGGGGTAGTTTTAGACCTTCAGTGGTGGTGGTCTCTGATGGTCTCTGACCATCAGTCAGTCACTCTGTGGAGTTTCACAGCTGATCATCAGTAGCTATAGCGACAATGGAGTGGATTGTTACAGATCACTAACCAAGTTTCTTCTATGTGCTGACGGATGACGTACGACACAAACGTATTATGTCCTTCATCATAGGATGATGATAATTTAACAAATTATGATGTAATTTGATTGTCCTGTTGTCCTGTTGGCTCCTTCGAGTCAGGACCTTCAGCATGCGCTGGGGCGGTTCTCAGCCGAGTGTGAAGCGGTTGGGATGAGAATCAGCTCCTCCAAGTCCGAGGCCATGGTTCTCGACCGGAAAAAGGTGGCCTGCCCCCTCCGGGTTGGAGGAGAGTCCTTGCCTCAAGTGGAGGAGTTTAAGTATCTTGGGGTCGTGTTCACGAGTGAGGGAAGAAGGGAGCGTGAGATTGACAGGCGGATCGGTGCAGCGGCCGCAGTAATGCGGTCTCTGTACCGGTCTGTCGTGGTAAAGAAGGAGCTGAGCCGAAAGGCGAAGCTCTCGATCTACCGGTCAATCTACGTTCCTACCCTCATCTATGGTCATGAGCTTTGGATCATGACCGAAAGAATAAGATCTCGGATACAAGCGGCTGAAATGAGTTTCCTCCGCAGGGTGGCGGGGCGCTCCCTTAGAGATAGGGTGAGGAGCTCTGTCACCCGGCAGGAGCTCGGAGTAGAGCCGCTGCTCCTCCACATCGAGAGGAGCCAGCTGAGGTGGCTCGGGCATCTGTATCGGATGCCCCCTGGAC
>CAAKHB010007245.1:9451-28778 GCA_901007665.1 Aeoliscus strigatus | reverse complement strand
TTTTTGGGTGAGGGGGGGGGGGGGGGGGGGGGGGGGGGGCATGTTTATGTCACCGTCTGACCACAAAGAACGTTGATAAATGACATGTTGAGAGGAATTCTTATCAGTCTTGCAGCTCACAGCCTCCTTTGCGTGTGTGTGTTTGTGTGTACATGTGAAACATGGAATAAAATTCTTAGAGTGGGATAAAAAAAAAAAACCCTCGATACATACAGCCTCTACTGGCCATTGATTATTGTGCTTTCGATATCACTTAGACTACACTTACACACCTTTAAATCCATTAACTGCACAGAGAAACTCTTCTACTCATTTTGAAGTGTCACTAACGACACGTCAGGAGAAGTACCAATTATTGGCTCCCGGCAACCTGCTGTTCGCTGTAGTTGGGTCACCCCATTTTTCTGCCTTGACTTGTCCCCCCGCTTCTGTGAAATCTGAGTGACAGAGAACAGGGACAACGGAGACATCCCATTAATATGCTAATCCATGCGGGGATGACTTCAACACACAGAGCATACTCAGACATACACGTGTGTGGCTCAAAATCAAAGCTTTATATATAGTGATAATAATCAAAAAGGGGTGGGGGTGGTGATAGGAATGCAGTACAGGAACACAGCTATGGCCGTGAACTGGAGGTGGAGTGTCTGGTTTGTGTAATTAATGCAGTAGATGAAGTCATACTTAAAGTCATTTGTTCAGTCTGGTATGTCCTTGCCATGTGCTGCCGCTGAGTAAGCATCAATAATCCATGTAACCTGCACTGGTGGAGAGACAGCAGAGCACTGAGGGGCTTATGTAAGAGAGTGTCAGGTCTGAGCGTTGGAATCCACCCTGACAAGAAGAGAGAAAACACACACACACACACACACACACACACGCAGGTCTGTTTATTACGCCGCTGAAACAAACCCACTTTCACACCAGACCGTGTCTGATCAGTAGCGCCCTTTGACTTTCAGAGAATGTTGGTCGCAAGCGGTTTGGAAGACGTCGCCTCGCCATCCTCGCCGGCCTGAGAGCCGAGCAAGTACAGCCTGCTCCCTCCTCCGTCTCAGTGAGAGCACCACCTCACCAATGAAGACAGAGACAGACAGACAGACAGACAGCCAGAGAGAGCGTTTCATCCCATTCCTCTTATCTCCACGTCCTAAGTCCCTTGCCTCCAGAAAGCAATTTAAAGTCCAGACAGAGGAAGGAGAGAGGAATGCTGGAACACCCAGGAGATCGCATTCCCTTGAATACATTAGGCCAGTCGAGTGTAAGCACATGAAGATGTAAGGGCAGTTTAAATTAAAGTCTGTTAAAACGTCAGGGCATTAAAATCCTGTCCTGATGCAAACGTCTCCAGCACGCAGACGGTATGAAACAGTACTGAGAAAGTTTTATTTTCACACGCATGACAAAAGAATAGCATGCGCAATGTAGATAATATATATTCATATTTTTTTTATCATTCTACAACGTAAGCACTTGGAGAAACAGTTTAAAGGTTTAATGCAACGCTGCACTTTTGTCTGTCTGTCTGTCTTCTGTCAAGACATTTGGATTATTGTTTTAATGGTAAATTCATAAGTGCCTATGTGTATATTCTCAGAGAAGAACTACTGACGGCTCAATGTGCTGTTCTATCATGTCCAGCCATACTCACTGAATAGGCAGTATATAATATATAACAGGCAATTTTAGCACGTGTGGAGCCGTGGCCGTACCAGAGCACAGGTCTCTGCTGGGCTCTTCACCCTGCAGGCAGTAGAGAAAAGGGGATGATACACAATGCTCAGGAAGAGGCCAGACAGAGAAAACTCCGTCCTGGAGCAGAAAAACGTCCTATTTTCAGTCATCGCAGTCTTTTCTGAAGAAAGTTGTGGACGCAAATTCTCAGACAAACAAACTCAAGTTCCACCCCCAGAGGGGGGTAATCATAGTTAATAGAACGTAATGGAGCAATTCATTGTTCGGCATCATTGAAGTTCTAAGCATGAATGTAAACCATATTAATCAAGTGACATTATGAGATGTGCCTGCTGTTGCACTCGGAAATTCCGGCCAATTCTAAAGTGGAATGAGATCTCTTTGGGCTGTTCCAGGAAGTAATTAATCTTAACCTGGATGGTGATTGTTAATTAAATATGGAGGAAGCTTAAATAGCTGCGTCATCACTTTGCTTTATCAGTCCCATCTCCTCTCTTGTTTTCCATCTGAGGACACTGGCTCTGTCAGGACAATTTGTTTAAT
Source organism: Aeoliscus strigatus (assembly GCA_901007665.1). Classification (NCBI taxonomy): domain Eukaryota; kingdom Metazoa; phylum Chordata; class Actinopteri; order Syngnathiformes; family Centriscidae; genus Aeoliscus; species Aeoliscus strigatus. The sequence continues at coordinate 26,537 of CAAKHB010007245.1, read as the reverse complement.
AAAACACCATGAACTTTTCAGGACAACGTACGATAGGATTTATTAGACAACTCTCCCTCACACACACACACACACACACACACAGGTATTATTACTTATGCAATACATTTGTAATGCGTATTTGGACCAAATATTTATTTAAACCCTCTTTTCATGCTGCAGGCTTATTGGAGTTGAACCCTTTTAGCAGATGAGTTTTGATGTCCCAGGGGTCAGGGATTACGCTGACAAACTGTCAATCTACTCCGAGTTTATAACTTTGCCAAGATGACACTGTCTCTTATTAATATTATTACCATTAAAAGAAAGACAGACTTACTAGAGAATGAATCGGAGTCAGGGGAGAAAATGAAAGGGGCATTTCTGTCCAGTTGAACCTATTGCACATGTCCACATAGCAGCAGCTCTACTGCTTAAACATGTCAGGTTTGTTTCAGCCTTCAAAAGACAATGATGGCTTGTGTACTAGACGATTACAATATTCTTCAGCTTAAAGCCACTGGCAGGAGTATTTTGTTGTATTTGGACCAAATCTGGTGACATGTTTCAGGGATTCGTGCTAAATATGTGTTGATTAGAGCGTAACGCATGACAAGAGCAAATAAGCCCATTAAACACGACCAAAGAAAAGACACATTTGACTATTTTAGGACCAGCTGCTTTGTGGAGATGGGCCTGTCTGCTGTGTGCACAGAAGAAGGAGGTTAGATGAGAGCCAGATGTGGCTGCGAGTCAGATTAGAAGCTTTGTGAGGATTTAAACTGACAGGCAAAATAGGAACAGGGACCATCAGTCAGCTACTGGATGAGACAGATCTGAAACTGCCCAAATCCAAATGACTTCTATGACGTAAGCTCTCTGAAACTGATCATTTCAGAGAATTGTGTATTAATACCTCACATTTTAGGGGAAATACAGTGCAGCATGAGTCAGCAAAATGAGATTGAACTCTGGGAGATGTATGACTTATGAACTTTCTCAGGTTGTACACATTGGAAAACTATAGAGTGGAAAGGGGATTTCTGCAGACAAGTAAACGCAAGTTGCACTGGCATCATAATAAAGGCAGGTAAGGAGCACCACCTAGTGGCTTCAGCTGGTTGCTATCACGGTGAATTCAGGCCAGTGACAAAATTGGGAAATAAAATCGCATCAGAGATTCTAATCAGTGGAGACTCCACTGCCTTAATGAGTGGATTTGAACATCAGATGCATTATGAACGTCTAGATTACTTTAGAAACCTTCAGAACTAATCATATTTTTTGTTCTGGCCAAATTGAAGAATTTGCTTCTTAGTACTGTAATTTTGCAGTTTTTTTTCCTCTACAAATTTTTCATTTTGTATTTTTTCCTGTGTAATCACAAAGAGGACACTTCACTAGACCCAAGTTCTTCAATAAGAAAGACAAATATCCATATTCAAATAATATCTATTAGGGCTGAATCTCTATCAAAATGTATATATCAACTTTAAAAAAGTTTTCAAGGGGTTTCTAAGTTTTGACTGACTGTACAGTGACAAAGACACTGAATACAAGTGCTTTTCAGACAGGTTAAGATCTTGTCAACAAATATAAGACAAAGAAAAGGTTTGGAATCATTTATTTTGGACTGAATCAGCGAGTACAAAAACAACCAAGGGGCCGACTGACAATGCGAAACCAGGAAGTATTTACAAATGTGTATCTACAAAAAGCGAACCTGGATACTTGAAATCTGTGTTCCCCAAAACAGACAGAAATAGAGAACAAATGCTCAAAGGGGGGTAAACAAGTGCTGAAATCCTACACTGGGGGGAGTGTCTGGGCCATAGTCAGCAACTGTTGATGCGCAACCACATCAGCGCAGGTTAATCACGACGCTGATGCCTCTCACTTCAAATCTCACTTGACAGGAGATTACAACACCACCATGAGAACACCTCAGCCCTTCTCTCAGACAAGCCCCAGTCACTTGCTTTTTTTCTCTCCGTTCTCCCTTTGTCAGATTAAGACAAGTTAAGAAGACTCCTCGTCAATTTTCGGCGCCAAATAATACTTGACGTGTCCCATATCGGCAATCTTGTACTCCACCACTGTGAAGAGACAAAAGGTGCTCAAGTTAGGACACGGATTAGAAGATTACAAGTTGAAAAAAATGAGGGGAAACGTGTGGAAACGGCAGTAGAGGGGATATACACTTACCGAGGGGGATGTCGGCAGACATGCTGAGGGTGACCGTCTTTGACAGCGGAGTCGCCTTGGTGAAGAAGTTCAAATAGTTGAGGGCAAAGATGAGCTGGACGGGCTCATTCATCTCAATGGTAACCTAGTAACAACAAAAAAACAGACCCAACATAAACAACACTAGTGGCTTGATAAAGATAAGAGGGGTTTAATAATAAAAACCTCTTACGTTTAAAAAGAAACAGCCCACAATCTACTACGGACCACACTCCTCTGACTTCAGCGGTCATACTCACTGCTTCCTCCTCTTTGTCTACATTGCTGGTCTGGGACAGCTTGACGTTCCCCGTTCCCAGCTCTCCAGAGGCAGAGAACTTGACGCCGTCCTTGGCGCAGGAGATCATGACCGCGTCGCCGATCTGGGAAAGGTCACGGCATATACGGGCAAACTCTCCCGAGGGCATCTTCACCACACAGCTGTACTCCTGCTCCTATGAGGGACAGATGAATATGGCCGGTCAGGACAAGTGTGCAGAGCCCTGTTGACATAAACTACAAGGGGACAGACCGCTGACACTTACTGGAATACCCAGCTGTTCCACATCCAGGTCCATCAACTTCATCTCATAATCTGACACCTTCTCCTGGTCTGCATGAGTCAGAAAAAAAAGTGGTAAATAGAATAATATTGGTCAGGTACAGCAGTGCATCTACCAAGTCTACTTCAAAGAAAATTATTTTATTGACTGAATTTTCCAAACAAAAACTCACTAAGTGTCTCAAACACCAGGGCGAGTGTGTCGGCGTTGTCTTCTGCTCTGAGGGTGATGATGTCTTCATTTCCAGCGCACTTCAGGATTTTTGACATACTGTCGACAAATGTAAATAAAACCAATATTAACACTTTGAGCCAACCTCTGTGGATGGGCATTCTATCATAGTTTTATTATGGTTATAATAAATATATATTTCGATCCAATCTTGGTTATCAATAACAAATCAGACTTGATGGCTGCGCGATCACACTGAAAAATGCGCTTCAATGCTTAAAACGGCCAACTGATTCGGACTGTCCTGATTATCAACCGGTGTGACGTCACATGTGACGCGGCACAAAACCGGAAGTTGAAATTCCCGGGTTCAACGATTCCCGCCAAACCCTCCATGACGACACATTTGGCGCTCTGGGGTCACGAAGACAAATAAAACGTAGCGGGTGTCTTTGAAACTGCGCCCACGTCATATCTGCACACATTGAGCGTTTGTGTGTGTTCGAACAACCGTCAATAAAGGTTTAACAGCTCCGTACGTTGCCCTGACATGTCCGGGCATAACCAGCAACATGGCCTCCGTCTTTGTGAGTCCCAGACTGTAACAGGCCATCAACCATCGACTTTTCCGCACATATTTTCATCATTGTAGCAACCTTTAGCGATGTTTGATCAAGTATTACTGCATCGATTATTCGAACATTTTCACTGTTCAAAAATGCCCAAGTTCGTTTTCCCTGAGCTAACTGACGAATGCAAAAAAAAAAAGTTCCTCCACCTGCTGAGGTTGACTCCCATGGCGAGGTTTCTGTCGCAGCGGTACGAGTCGAAGCCGTCGCTGCGGAGGGTGAGCTGGACCAGGGAGACGTGAGACGAGTCCATGCTCTGCAGCGAGATGCCCGACGAGCTGACATCCCAGCAGGCCTCGGTGATGAGATCCTTCAGAGCTTCCAGCACCTTCTTCAGGATGGAACCTTGGACCAGACGAGCTTCAAACATGACTTCTGTTATGTATGTGTCCGCGTACGTTCAAAAGATGGACTTTAGCTTCACTTCCTCCGATGTAGAGGTCGCTGAGCGGGAGAGGGTTGCTCCGTGAAAAGCGCCTGTCTTTGTGAGTCGTGAGCTCGCCGGAGATGTCAGCCACCTCTTCCACTGCAGACAAGAAAAGGTTTGAGCCCTGAGCGCGCCAAATGCATATTATACTGACTCGGTCTTTCTGCGTCATTTCCATCCTGACGTCATTTCCTTTTCCGCTTACGGAACTGGAACTATGTGTCGGCCATATTGGAGGAGTGAATTTCTGGCTGTGAAAATACTGGAGTTGTTATCACAGAGCCAGGCTACGGGCAGACAAATGAGGTCGTTGACAATCAAGTAAAATGTTTAAAACTACTCAATGACTTATGAAGTCATAAATGTATTAAAATATTGGTAATATGTATTTGTAATGCTATGTGGGGTTAAATAGTCTGGATAAATCTGTCACTATATGTTGCTTATATGCAGAGGCATTGATAGAACAGTAGAATGTTGTTCTTTTTATAAAAATATATATGGCATATATTCTTGGGAAATGGTCTTGAGGGTCACAAGCATATTGGTAATTATTCAGCCATTGAAGTGACCGAAATTAACATTTGGAACTCAGGAAATTTGTACTTGGTAATCATGTCCAATTTAGAATAATGTCCGCTTGACAACTCACATTACCTATAGGGATTTATAATCGTCCTTCCTGCTCGTCACATTTATATAGCTACAGATGTAAAATTGGGACGAAAATATTTAAAGATAGTAATTGTGTGAGATGATTTGCAGGTTTGTGCGAAAAAACAAAACAAACAAACAAATTGACTCCTGAAAATTGTATTGATTGACAAGTACAATACTTGGTTTGACTGGCATGAATCATACAAACTTGTCCTCACTTTATCACACACAGACGCACAGTGACATGATGGTCTTTTCACATTTAAACCCTGAGTGGATTTACTGATTCAGGCCACTTAAGATCAGATTCTTTCAACACTTGGTGTAGAATATAACCAGAGCAATCTGTGGTATTACAGAATGTCAAGCATGGAAAAGTTCTGTATGGGGGGTCAAACAAGATTCAGCCAAGACACATTTGTCTCTTAACAAGGGATCGATTAGATACTATCAGACAGGATGTAGTTGGTTGCCATGGCGAGGACAGGCGCTCCTGTTGGTACACCAGGGAAAGGACCACTGGACCCTGCGATGTCAATGTGGGAGTACGGCAGAGGTGTGTCCGAATCCACGCCATGCTGTGTTGGAAATACAAGCAGAACAAAAAGGGATTAATACCTGGAGGTCTGTCCCACCAACAAAAAAACATCTTCTTCTGACAACCTTATGAAGTCCAGAGGCCATGATGAGGAACGCTGCTGGAGTCTGATGACCTCGAGGGGTAGCAGAGGATGGCAAGTTGTTGCACTGGAGTATGTCCTCATACTCAGATTTACCCTTGTGGAACTCATAGTCCTCTCTCCTGATGGTGGACACCTCGAACAGGTCACCCAAAATCTCTCCAGCTGCACAGCACAAGAGCACGACTACTGTAGTGATGGACGATTCGTTCAAATTTCCTGCCTGGTTTCATAATCACACCTCAAGGTCAAAATTAGTTTTTGTTTTCATTGCTTTCATTAGTGGCACACGCTGTACCCCCACCCCCTCACCCCACCCGGACAGGAAGAAGACAACAATGACATTCAATGAAGAAGGCTGCCACATGAGACAAAAAGAGTTATGGAATCTTTGTTCACTGATCTAAGTCAGATACAACTTCATCTCACCATTCTGCCACTGCGCAGCATTTTTGGCACGGTGGGCTGGTCCGTTGTCCATGATGATCTACAAAAAAAGAGATTAAAAGATGAAAAACTAAATTGTTTGGACAGTTCATGTCTACACATCAACATGTCTCACAGTTCCATTAGCAAACTATAGCATGTGCTCACCGAGTAATTAGGTCCCATGGCTCTGATGGCGTGGCCAGTCAGAGTAGCAATCGTAAACAGCTGAGGTGAAACCTCCTTTACTGCCTGCAGAGATTAGAGGACATCATCACAACAGGAAGATGGAGGCTTATGGGTGAAGACGTGCAAATGACTCCAAGTTTCAAATGACAGGACGCGCCGACCTTTTCCTTCATCTCACACAGCAGATCGACCATCACCATGCGTCCCTCGGCATCAGTGTTTCCCACTCTGACTCTGCGACCCGCACGAGAAACCACCAGCTCATCTGCCACATAGCAGTCTGAGAAGAAACGCACAGACACCCCCGAAGACGGTACTTTAACACCGTTCCACAGACTGTACAATGTATTTCCTCCAACATCGGAAGGGTCAAATGTTTTTACTCGTTTTCTGATATTTAGTGACATTCTTACAAAAACAAACTGTTCCATTGAATTTTCTCCCCCAAAAAAGAGAAACATTAGAAAACACCTGCTCCCATTCGCTTTTAAAAAAACAACACAGGTCAGTTAAATTTGAACGCTCCATGACAACGAGACAGAAAATGAAGCCCACCTGCGCCAACACTGTTCCTCACCATGGCCATTGAGCCGACAACTTTCAGATGTTTTGGCTTCAGCTTGGCTAAAATCTACAATACACAGGGAGATTATTGCGTATATTATATATTGTGTATGACCTGTAACTCTATTTTGATTCAAGAAAATGTTCTTTCACAGAGACGCACAAATTTAGCATAGTATATCTTCTGACTGCAATTAATCATGAGACACGTTCTAAGTGTCTCATTTAAGTATTTCGATGAATTAAGATACTGATTTCTTAGTCTTAACTGCACTAAATACAACTACATGTATTTATGAAGAAAACTTTCAGTTGCTATTTTGAGTTTTATACGATACGGATGCGGATAAGGTTACTCACCTGGAAGAAGCCGGCAACTGCAGCAGCCCCGCACTTGTCTCTGTGCATTCCAGCCATGACACCACCTGCCTTGATGTCAGCGCCACCGGTGTCGTAGGTGATGCCCTGGTAACAGCAGACATCTTAACATTGTCAAAATGTCAACGTGTGACGCTCCTCCGTCATAATTTGACATGTATTACAAACCATGGTAGTTACTGATACGTTAACATTTCACTCAGTATTATCACATCACATTTTCTCTCACCTTGCCCACCAGCATGAGTGTCTTCAGAATGGGTCCCTCTCCACAGTACTGCAGTTTGATAACTCTGGCCTGGTGACGGGGTACGCCTGTATTCAGAAGAAAACAAGACTGCAATGGTACTGAAAATCCACTGAGGTAAGCACAACAACAACAACAGAAGGAATTGTTCATACTGTTGGCACAGCGGTTGACAGCTGCAAGACAGGGATACTCCTTTTCCAGAACCTTCACATCACTCACCACTTCTACCTAGAACGTAAATACACATTATCATTTAGCTCCCATCAGAAATCCTGCTCACATTCTATAATATTTCCATTTACCTGCACTGGGCTGTTCTTGAAGAGTTCCTGGACATAATAAGCCACATGAGGGGCGGCCATACGCTCAGGATCTGAGCCGCCGATATCTCTATAAGCCAGTCTGAGGAGGACAGGGAGGTGAGCCAGGGAGGGTTTAAACCACCGGAGGAATCGCAGCAGGGAACGAGGTGAAAAATGTAACTCGCCTTCCACTCTCCAGAGCATCAGCGAGTTCCACCAGTCGTTTTCCACTGGCGTCCTGAGCCACCCACAGTCCCAGGACACACACCTTGTAGTCAGAAGAGCTCACCTTGGCCTCCCTCACTTCTAGGGGCTTTTGCCAGAAACAACACACAACATTTCCAACATTACCCAGCTCTGCTGAGTTTTAGATGTGACGTGACGACCACAGCATAACATTTAAGAAAAGATGTCTCACCATGTATAGAGCATGAAGGGCTCCAAGGGCAGCCACAAGTGTGCTGTTTTTATAGTCCCTATGTGGAGGGCACACCAGGAGGGGGCGCTGCATGCCAGCTTTCATGGCCCTGAAGGGACACGCAAATGAGAAACACGAGGCACACACTGAAAAACACACTGACAATAATAGTAAAGCTGAGCCGACCTTTTGATGCCACTGGTTGCTGCATCGCCGAAGCGCCGGATATCATCATAGTCACGGTTTACAGGACCGGTGGAGGCAAAGACGAGGCGGTTACCAGGAAGACCAGGGACCTTCAGGACCACAACCTCTTCCCCCAGACCACTGTCCACCTAGGAGGAGAGACGATGAAGAAAATAACTCAAGTGAATCATAGCAAGCCAGTGCGCGCTTAACAGTACTTTATGTGGATGGTTACACTTCAGCATTTACTGTTCTAGTATTGGGTGGTTAGAAATACCACCAGGACACCAAAGAGAGGGCTTCAGTATGGATGACAGCCTCTCTGAACACCACGGCGGCTGAAGACCAAAACGTCTTTCCCAATGGAGAGATTTGATACGGCTTTTCTTGGCACACTTTGGCCATCTGCCAACCAGGTGTACGTCAACCCAGCCCAGCTGGTCAGTTACACTGTATGGATGTCCTAAATGTCCACCAGTCTGAGTATGTACCATCAATACTCACAGAGCTGTAGTCCTGCAGAGGTGCCTTCAGACACTCGAGCTCAGACGGCAAGGTGTCCTGGCTTTCAGTCACCAGGACAACTCCATCGTAACTATGTCAGAGGGTGACAAGTCTACACTGTTAAAACACAACCTTTGGACGGAAATCTGCAAATCAGCAAATCAGCAAATCCATGGGTGAAGAGGAAGCGCAGCATCACTCACTTCTGGTTCTTGATGTCAGTGGTCCACTCCAGGGGCTGAATACTGCAAGAAAAAGAAAAACACTGTCACTTCCTCTTCATCGAGCAACGCAAGCACTTTTTGAGCAGAGCGATTTCCTTCATGTACGATGAAGACTTTGCACTTCATGTGCACTTTGGACAGACCAATCAGCAGTTTGCAAAGGACGTTATGCAAGTAAAGTCCTTGTGTTTTTATAATGTAATTGTGTTCATCTTCTCTTTTGGCAGGGACAGTGGACAATGGAAGAAGAGAATATATTAATTTTAAATACAAATTTAAAATCGAAGAAACCTGAATTGTAACTTAACGTCATTATTTCCTCCTTCAGGCTGTGTGCAGAAAAACAAAGACACCAAAGGTTTATAGGAAACCTTTCACGAAGAACTAAAATTGAGAAAATAGGCCAGGTTCAGCTTTATGGTCATTCAAAAAATATTAAATTGACTCGAGTCTTCTTCAAGAGGAGAATCTATCAAACAATGTAATGGATGCAGGGTCCAGAGTCTCACAGTCACAATGCGCTCAGCAAGTTGTTATACAGTTGTGAGGTGTGATTATCACCAGAAAACGACGAGTTACGACTGTAAACTGCGGTTCTATACAGAAAGGAATTGTACTCAAGGTTTACGCAACAACAAGTATCTCAATACAACGAGACAAAAGGAACCATTAATCACTACTAAGTCAAAGTTGAAGCACAAACGTACAACGAAATACAGTTTGTCATCCAACCGCAGGGGAAAAGCAGGAAAGTGCTGATGTCCCAGTGCAAACAAAATTCTACTTTGAATACGTGTTATCTACGTAGCCTGAGATGCTACAAATCCACACAAATAATCTCACCGAGTACACATGATGGTCCTTCTCCTTCTCCGCTGCCTCCGGGGGAAAAGAGAGTCAGGAGCCGGTGACAAGTCCCCCTTCTTCCCTGTTCTCTTCTTCCTCTTCTGCTTCTTAGGCTTTTTGCCGCTTTGCCGCCACCTTGTGGATCGGAGCAATAATACCACTTTGTTTTCAATACCGTGGATGAGTGTTCAGAGATCGTATTTATCTTCACTTTCAGCCACATACTCAAACGTAAACAGGGAGAGAGATGTTAGCAGGTTTATTGGGCAATTATCTTCCACTTTTAACCACCGTCACTGTTCCAGCAGCCTGGCACCACAGTCAAACAACCATGGTGGACAGGTCCCAGCACGGTTGTAACATATTCTCTGTCACGTTTTTCCATTGTCGGGGGCTCCTCCAGACAAACGGCAGGATATTTATCATATTTGTTGTGTGCTGGTGTCTTCTCAGCAGAGGTAACATGTTCTCCCTCAACAAACAGGTTTTTAAACATGTGACTTCCCATAAGCCTTTGCAGTCCTGATGGGCCACATTAAATGTCGGAGGTCATGGTTGTCAGCAGGAAACCGGATGGATTGTCTACTCTGAGGTGGGAATGAGTCCTTACTATAAGTGAAGGCGTTCAAGTACCTCGGGGTCTTGTTTATGAGTGGATGAGTGGATGAGTAGATAGGAGGAGTAGGGGCGGTACTGCAGTCGCTGTATCACTCTGCATTGACAAAAAAAGAGATGCGCTCTAGATCTTCAGGTCAATCTTTGTTCCTACCCTCATCTATGGTCATGAGAACTGGATCATGACTGAAAGAACAAGATTCTGGGTACAAGCGGCCAAAACAGAGGGGGGGCTGGCTTCTCCCTTAGGAGATGAGGAGTCTGGTCATCCAAGAGAACCTCAGAGTAGAACCGCTGCTCCTTTGCGTTGAGACGAGCCAGTTGAGGTGATTTGGGCATCTGGTTAGGATGCCACCTGAGTGCCTCCCTCGGGAGGTGCTCCAGGCACGTCGAGGAGTGAGGAGGTCCCGGGGTCCCACCCTAGCCTGGGAACGCCTCGGTATCCCCCAGACAGAGCTGGCTGGTTTGGCCAAGGAAGTCTGGGGCTCCCTGTTGAAGCCTAGTGCAGCTAGTGCAGTTCACTTATTGCAGCTAGTTTTATTTCAAGGTGGTTTACTTGACACATATCCAGAGATGTATAAGAGATGTTTACAAAGTGAAGTTCTCAAAGTGTTCCATCATAACAGAACCATGGTAATGCTCCGAGGATGCATCGTCTACTCCTCAACATTAGATGTTGTATTAAAACATGTGTCACAACAGACTCATTTTCTTCACAATGTGCACTGAAATAAACTCATACCAGGGCTAAAACCTTGTGAATAAACTTTAATGCATGAACAATAACAAGAAACAGTTCCACGTTCAAGACCAAAGAAACAAACGCAAAATCAATTCAAAGCTCGGATGTCTGAATCATTGCACTTGGGATCTCTTCAAATTCAAGTATGAATTCTTGCAAAGCATCTTAGTTATCCAGTACAATCTTCAAGCATTGGAGTGGACAAGGCTCAACTTCTTACCTGTGTGGATATTCATTATATGACTTTTTAGTGCAATTTGACTGTTGAATTTCCTTCGACAGCTTTCGCAGCTATATGGCTTCTGATTGGTGTGGGACCTTTCATGAACCTCTAATGAGGTTTCATGACTGAACGTTTTCTTACAAGTTCTGCAATAATACGGCTTGTCGTGAATGGTCATATGCTCTTTCAAGTTGTGTAAACGCCGAAAGGTCCTCCAACACTTGCTGCAAGAAAACGGCCTCTCGGCTGAGTGACTTATCATGTGTGACTTCAGGTGATGGCTCAGTAGGAATCTCCTTTCACACACTGTGCATTTAAAAGGCCTCTCGGCAGTGTGGATCCTCATGTGGTTCTGCAGTTGTCTGTAAAAGTTGAAGTCTTTATTGCAGCAGTTACACTTGAAGGGTTTATCGTGCATTTTGGCTTGACAATTAACAGCTGATATTGTGTTTTCCTGGCTGTATTCTGCGTGCTGACGGTCATCCTGCTCTGTCTTTAATTCTGCATCCATGTTTTCCATTGACGCGGAGTTGTTCTCGTAGGTTTTTTCTGCGTCGCCATGGTCGTCGCTTTCATTAGCTTGGTTTTTTGCCAGAAAAGGGGTGTCAAAGAGAGGAGGATGATGATGATGATGATGATGATGATCACTGCTTAGTTCAGATCCTCCAGAACTCTCACTGTCAGAATCAGATCCAAAACTTTCAGTTGAAAAATCATCTGTAAGCTCATTTTCTGCTTCACTTGCATGTTGATCAGACTCCAAACCCAGGGGCCAGACTTCACTGTCATCACACTTTTCACAGGACAGATTTGAACCTGATACATCATCCTCCTGCTTCAGTACGCACTGCTCATTCTCTGGGCTGATGCGGCACTCCACTTGTTCCGTTTTTATTTGTAGAGAATCATGGTTCTCCTGGTTACTCTCATGCTGTTGTGGAGGCTCTGAAGGAACAGACGATGTGAGATGTCAGTTACAAATGTGATGACGGCAAACGAAGATTGCACAATAGTCCATCGGAATCGATCTGAAGGGGCCCTATGATTCAGAACCCATGCACGTCTGTCCATACATCAGTGTTTTCAAAGTCAGCCAAATCCCATCGACAGACAAGGATGTGGATTTATCACCTATTCTCTAACTGGCCACCAGGGGGTGTGTGGCGATTGTATTGTATTAGTTTAGTTTGCGTCGATCATCATAATATATTTATGACTGAAAAGGTTCACAATGCAATTGAACTAATAGACGAGGAATCGTTTGGCTTTTGTAAAAAAAAAAACAACTGAAATACAGACCTATTCTGTGTGAGTCTACACCGGGCTTACAAGCGACGTCCAGCAGTCTGCGCTGACGGTCGATCTCTTCCTCGTACTCGGCGATGGTTCGTTCAAACACTCCGAATATTTCCTCAACAGCAGCAGCTAGTCGCTCGTTGACAAAGTGTCTCAACCGATGAATTGAGGCCATCGTGCCTACAGTTAGCGGACTTCCGCCGGCGGGTGTCACACGCAACAAGTTCCGACGGTGGATCCGACGCCGATTTACGTTCCGCTCTCGACTTGTTTTTGTTTTATGGCGGTTAGCATCCGGTCGATAGGAGCATTACCTCCTGCTCCAGTGTGGATCAGACAGTAGATCCACAACCTAGAGCTCTTTGAATATAAAACAAACAAAAAGAAAGCCGTTTTATTGTTCCACTTTTCTATTGTAGATTATTCCTCCCTAAATCACAATTCAGTCCTGTCATATCGTAAGTATGTGTTATTAAAATATCCCGTTATAAGTATCAGAAGAAAACATCTTTTGTGTGTAATTCAAAATATTAAAATGTAGATAATACATTCAAAATACATTCAACGCAATTCAAATATGGCTGCCAGACATTTTTAGAGCAGACATCCCTCTCTGACATCCCTCACTGCCAGAGAGGGGAAAACTCAGCTGGAGGGAGATGGATGGAAATGGAGGCTAACAACATCAGCTTCTCCATCAGAGCTACCTACAACGTGCCCTAGACCTACCTCCTATGTCGGAGGGGCAGCTCCCATGCTCCTGTTACCATCAATCCATTGGCACAACGATCCTGTTTCTATAAGGAATTTAGTTTCACAACATAGCCGACATTAAACACTAAAAGGATAATTCATCCCAAAAACACATCGTTTTCATTCTGCAGGTTCTGATTTATTCAGAATTGTAGAAAAATACAGATGAAAAACTGTTAGCTCCACAGTATGTTGTCAGAACCATCTCAAAAGTGCAGAAAAAAAAACAATTCAAGTACATATGATCGCTGAAATCATACAAATAATACAAAGAGTAAAGGCAGAAGAGTAGTCCAGTAAACATGGAAAGAAAGACAAATACAGACATTCACGTCTCGCATTTTGGAACAATACAAATTCAAACCTCATATGATTTGAAAATACAGCTCCAGTAGAAAATCTTTCCCACATGTGATGCAGGTTTATGGTTTCTGACTTGTGTGGATCTTCATGTGTTTGCGCAGCGATGATAAGGAGCATCTTTTCCCACAAGTAACACAGAGGTGTATTTTCTCACGCGTATGGCTCCTTGTGTGCACTTTCAGTGATGTACATAAACTAAATCGTCTTCCAGAAGTATTGCAGGGGTATGGCTTTTCCCTTGTGTGGACCCTCATGTGTTTGGTCAGTGATGATGAAACCCTAAATCTTTTCTCACACCTGGTACAGGGGTACGGTTTCTCACCCGTGTGGATCCTCCCGTGCGCTTTTAGTGAGGATGTTGCACTAAAGCTTCTCCCACAAGTATTGCAGAGGTATGGCTTTTCACCTGTGTGCGTCCTCTCGTGCGATTTTAGTGATGTTGTTGAACTAAAGCTTTTCCCACAAGTATTGCAGCGGTACGGCTTCTCACCCGTGTGGATCCTCTTGTGTTTTATCCATGTTGATGCGTCTTTAAATCCTTTCCCACACGTGTTGCAGGGGTATGGTTTCTCACCTGTGTGGACCCTCAGGTGTTTTGTCAGTGATGACGAAACTCGAAATCTTTTCTCACACCTGGTGCAGGGGTACGGCTTCTCACCCGTGTGGATCCTCTTGTGCGATTTTAATGATGATGTTGAATTAAATCTTTTCCCACAAGTATTGCAGGGGTATGGTTTCTCACCCGTGTGCGTCCTCTCATGTTCTGCCAGTGCCGATGATGAGCAACATTTTTTCCCACAGGTGTTGCAGAAGAATGCTTTCACAGCTGTGTGGATCCTCTCGTGTTTGATCAGTGCTGATGAATTGTTCAGTCTTTTGCCAATGGTTCTACAGGTATATTTTTTATCTGTATGGTTGTTCACGTGTCTTTTTAAATTGTACTTATTACTGATATCCATCCCATAGATTTTATAAGAAGGTTTCTTCTTACTAATCCGTACACCATCAGTCTTTCCTTCAATCTCTTGATCTTTCAAGTCTCCATCTTCAGTCTCTGTGTGATCTCGGCTCTCATCTAAAACAGAACTATGTAAGAGGAGCTCATAGTCCATTTTTGGTTCTGGTGCTTCAACAATTTCCGATGGAATACTGAGAGCAGTATGTTCCTCTGCTAGAATCGGAGTACCACCAGGACTTGGGTCCAAACTACCATCTTCACAATAGTTCTCATGATTTGGAAAAAACATGAAGGAATCAGTTTCCTGCTTCATTTCTAACAGTGCTCCCTCCTGACTGAAGAAAGTTTCCCCTTTTATCTGTGGAGGTTCTGGGTCCTCTCGGTCCAGACTTGAGTTCATCTGCAGTTTACACAGCGGCTGGTTATAGAAAACCTCCTCTTCCTTGAAGACATGTTGTTTGGGCTCTGGAGGAACAAAGAACAAAGTTTATACAGAAATCTGGACCTGAGTGTGTCACTAGAAGTGGAACTGTTTGATGGAGCTGCTAAAACCACTTAATTACAAGCAAGTACAATTGATAACATAACTTCTATTCCTCAATAACATGCACACAGCACTCTACTTACTACTTGCAGGGTACTGAGGTCACGCCCCCTATCTGTACTGTGCATCACATGTACAGCTGCATTCTAGAGCCATGGACTATTGAGGCCACATTTGTGAGCCAATTTGATGGTCCAATCCAAGCGTCAATGTCTGAGTTCAAAATAAAACATGAAAAATTAGCTTGGTGTATCTGAGATGAGTTTCTTCTTAATATTTGGATATGAAACATTTGGGTGTTGTGATCTTTGCAAGTTCCTTGATAACTACATTCAAACAAAGGTTAAATTGGGAGATACCTTTAGAACTGGAACATGTGGCCACGTGAGTACTGAAAGAACGTAACTGGTTCAAATCAGTCATACTATTACAATATGTACCCATGTAAATGGATATATGGGTACATATGAATGAGATGATAAATGCATGGATATTATCTAGGCATTCATCATCTCCCTCTTGGAAGAAGATGAATGAATAGACAAGTCAGCAGCTCATGGTAGGGGCACATGAAAGGCAGGCAACCATTCACGCACACATTCACACATACGGGCAATATGGCGTTGCATGCTTTGGAGGTGGGAGGAAGCTGGAGTACTCAGTAATGAACGAATCTAGTTTAGATACAACTGAAGAAAGTGGTTAAATACTGGTCCATTGCACATCACTGACATTCCTTATATGTCAATAAAAAATGTTTGTTTTTACAGTTGTACATACCTATCCTGTGTAACTTTATCTCGGGTCTGAGAACAATATCCAGCAGTCTGCGCTGACGGTCGATCTGTTCCTCGTACTCGACGACAGTTTGTTCAAAAACTCCGAATATTTCTTCAACAGCAGCAGTCAGACGCTCGTTGATAAACTGCCTCACGCGATGAACTGAAGACATTGTTGTTCAATGATGTGTCGACATGAGCAGAGGCCTTCTTGATTTGCTTTTTAATTCGTCTTCTTCGATGCAGTTTAACGGCAGCTTGCATCTACTTGTTTGCATGACTGCCATCTTCTGGTGCGTTCTGGTACTCCTCTACTTCTCGTATGCGTTGAATGCGCTTTGTCCGTTTAAGGATACCAAACAATCACCCTTCCCCGTTCACGTAACTCCACAATGTCTTTGATATTTGTTCATGTCATTCATGGTGTGAATTTCTCTTGTACATAGGTACAGCTGAAGATGAATTTTATGAAGCCTGGTCTTATGTATATATCTCATGTAATTCCTCTGTGGATATTGGGAGACATGACATCAAAATGTTTCCACTCTGGGGTAATCCTTCTCTGCCTTGTCGGCACCTTATAAATCAAACAAATGATGATAGCCAATGTACAATCTATCTATCTATCTATCTAGCTAGCTAGCTAGCTAGCTAGTCGACACTCCAACACAGTAGGTGGCGGTAATGCTCCTTAACCGTTGGTTGCAACCCGCCAAAAAAACGACAAGAAGAAGAAGAAAACGAGCGTAGGCTGTAACGCAGGGCGAAGTCGCTCTTGGAGAGAATTCTAGTTCAGCAATTTGTTTTGAACTAAACAACAATGTCTTTGGCTGGTCAACGCTTGAGAAATTTTGTCAACGAACGACTAACTGCTGCTGTTGACGAAATATTGGGAATGTTTGAGCAAACAATCGTCCAATACGAAGAAGAGATCGACCGTCGAGGCAGACTGCTGGACATTGTTCTGAAACCCGAGATAAAGTTGTACAGACTACGAGGTATGTAAAACTCGTAATTTATGTATTGTATGTAAAACTACGTAAATACCATGCGAGGTGGAGTGCTGCTGTACTTTATATTTGTGATGGTCAGATGAAGCTTGGCTTGGCGGTTGGCAAACAACAATTTGGTGTATTACCGCCACCTACTGGTATGGAGTGTGGATCAAATTTTTCTATTGCACCCTCTCCTAAATAA
>CAAKHB010007243.1:54832-68343 GCA_901007665.1 Aeoliscus strigatus | reverse complement strand
TGTGTCTGTCTGTTTCTGTCTGTCTGTTTCTGTCTGTCTGTGTGTGTCTGTCTGTTTGTGTCTGTCTGTCTCTGTCTGTCTGTTTCTGTCTGTCTGTTTCTGTCTGTCTGTCTGTCTGTGTCTGTCTGTGTCTGTGTCTGTGTCTGTCTCTGTCTGTCTGTTTCTGTCTGTCTGTCTGTCTGTGTCTGTCTGTCTGTCTGTTTCTGTCTGTGTCTGTCTGTGTCTGTCTGTGTCTGTGTCTGTCTCTGTCTGTCTGTCTGTTTCTGTCTGTCTGTCTGTTTCTGTCTGTGTCTGTCTGTCTGTGTCTGTCTGTTTCTGTCTGTCTGTCTGTCTGTGTCTGTCTGTCTGTCTGTCTGTCTGTTTCTGTCTGTGTCTGTCTGTGTCTGTCTGTCTGTTTCTGTCTGTCTGTCTGTCTGTTTCTGTCTGTGTCTGTCTGTCTGTCTGTCTGTCTGTCCGCGCACACACACATTGCTTAAAATATTAAGATATTATCAAAAGTAATCCTACACTGATAAAACAGCAGGTAAGTGCAAAATAACAATACATCAATCTTCAAAAATTCCACAAAATAAAAACAGACATACAAAATAAAGTAACAAGTAAATATATGCAGAAGTAATATGTAAGTACGAAGCAAACACAGGCAGATCACATCACATAACAAATAGGCGTCATCATGCTGTGTGAATGCATGAATTTATTTAGCTATCTGTTTGTTTGTTTACAATGTCTATAATTTTCTAAATATACCACAAAAATAAAGAAGAAAACACACACACACACACACAATCAGAAACAAATAGAAAATAAATAAGTGACAAATAAGAGAAACATGTTTCAAACTAGATCAGAAATTAGTTTTCTGAGATTTTCTGAGATGTTGCTCAAACAAACACGTCAACACGTTGGAGTTACAGTGGTTAGTTCTTGTGATCTGTGTGTTTTAGGTGTGAGGATCTCGAAGCCGTTCAAGAATTGTCCTTCAACCCGATTGGAGACCGAATCATCAGCGCGTTCTTCCCCCCTGGGTACCCCCCCCACACACACACACACACACACACACACACACACGTCCTCCACCACAATCCATTCACCTCCAGCTGATGTGTTTGTACATTTCAAACGGAGCTGGACGAAGCAGCTGGACAGAGATGAGCTGTTTAAACAGGAAACACTTTACTTTCTCCATCCAGACAGGAAGTGGTAGATTTTCCCTCCTTTGTTCGAATTCTGGCTCATTTCCGTCCCTCTGGCACAAACCGCCCCAGAGACGGGACACAGCAGGAACCAGTCAACAGCGCCACCAACAAACTCAAATGTCAGTCCACATTTTGTTTTCATTTTTATTTGACATTCTGATGGGAAAAAGCAAAAAAACGTACTAACCACACTGCGTTCAGTCGCCTTCCAGCTGTACGACCAGGACCGAGATGGACAGATCTCCAGACAGGAGCTTCTTCAGGTTCGTCACGGTTTCTGTGAGTTAACCACATCTAGGACAGATTGGTGGTTGATAATGCTGTTGATAACGGTACGAGCAACAATACAGCTGCTGTTCGCATTAACATCCAGCAGCTGACAAAGTTTAAACAGTACAGTAAAACTTCAAATTTGAGCCTCAACAACATTTTCCCCACATTATTTGCGCCAACGGTTCCTGAAAGCTGAGAAGTGTCACTTGGTTCCTCTACCTAGAGTGAAGAAGGAGAAAACATCCATCGGTTCCTGAAATTTGACAAGTTGCACTTCACAGGCGAGTTGCTGTCATTACGATAGTGACTTGCTGGTTTCCAACATAAGAGTGAATTACCGTAATGACAGCAACATGGCTGCTCTCGATGGATGTTTTCTCCTTCTCCTAGCTCCTTCTTCACACCAGGTAGAGGAGTAGAGTGACACCCCTCAGCCCCCTGCTGGAGCCAAAAGAGTCCTCTCTCATATCGCTGTGAATGACAGGTGCTGCAGGCGATGCTGGGCGGTGACGTGACGGAGGAGCAGCTGCAGAGCATCGCCGAACGAGCCATACAGGAAGCCGACCTGGACAGAGACGACGCCATCTCCTTCGAAGAGTTCACGAAGGTGAAGAGGGGTCACTTCCTGTCAACTATCATCACATGATGAGTGACGCAGCAGTGGATTTAGGAAACATCCTGTTCAAGCATTGAGAAATAAACAAATACCTGTGCTGAATTTGCTTTCAACACATTTAACGTGCGTTTCGTACTGAGAATGGAAGAAGTGAACGTTTAAACGTTGCGTGTGAATGAACTCACCATCAGTTTTCATCATACTTTAGAACATACATTAGAAATGTTTCGCTTGAAGGTGGCGAACAAACTGACAGACTGACATCAGGAACATCTTTGAGGAAGGTTCAAAGAAAACGAATTCAAACATGTTCTGTCTGTTTTCAGTCGCTGGAGAAAGTCAACATCGATCACAAGATGAGCATCCGCTTCCTGAAGTGAGCAAGTCGATCTGACGGATGTGACGCCAAGCGAAGACAAACAATGGAAACAAACAGTCGAATTTTGGCCTGCGAAACAGACGGAACTCATTCCGTCTCAGTCCTCCAAAACAAGTTGAATTCGGAAGGACTGAAGCTCAGTCACGTCGTGGCTTGATTTTTAATTCATACATTTATCATTTTGTTTCTTTATCAACGCGCAGTTCAATTAAAGCCATTTTATTTTTATCACAGCACAGCTGTGTGGTGTATTTCCATTATGCGGCCACCAGATGGGGATGTGGCTTTAACTGTCAGCGGTGGTGTCTAACATCTGAAGAGGATCAGAAACATTCGGATGTCAAACCATACCTGTATGTTTGTGTGTTATCAGTTTTAATTCCCACCGGAGCCACACTAGGGAAAATATTCAAATGATTCAGATGATGGATGTTCAAGCAGAAGGAAACTAACCGCTGCTATTTTGTGAGTGCGTGCGAGGCAGATTAGTCATGTAAATTGATCACAGAATCTCAGAAATCACTATTACACACGCACAGTCAAAACACTGCAGACGGTTTATTTATTTTTCTTTTACAGTTTTAGAACTTTTCCTGACAAGATAAAAACAGTAAAACCAGATGCAGATGTGCTTTGTGCTCCACTTAATAGACTGAGCCCATTGGGCCTCTATGCTTTCTTCTGGGGCATGCAGGCGGTGAGCAGCCAGTACAGAGAGTAGCAGGTTCCTACGGACAAACAGACAAAGAGCCCCTCCTAAATACTTGAGAGCAAGAACAAATGGAACCAGACTTAGTTTGGGGACGTAATATGATGTTTTGTATCGGTCAGACAATGCTGGGCTTAAAATCAATCCTGATATAGCGTCAAAATGCCCGTTTATTGATCCGGTATCGGTTTGGAGATGTGTGCTGATGTCGAATATTCCTCCAGGTTCTTTGGGTGACGGTTTGTTACCTGCTATAGTCAGAGTCATGGTCACCCGGTACAACACAACGTCAACGGTTCCCCCTTTGATGTGGACCGGCAAACCATTGTCCTCCTGTAACCGTGGAAACCATACGTTGAGAATGCCAGAGAGTTGCTATCTCTGCACGACGTCCATTTTGTCATGTGATAGATGTTCTTCAGTGGGGGAGAAGCAGTGAACGTTGTTACCTGGAAGAGTTTCTGAGCTTCGGGGACTTTGTTCCTCAGCTGCCTGGCAGACGAGCTGAAGGTGCGACGGGCTAGAACAGGAACTTTCTAGAGGAAATCATAAATCAGGACAAACGTGTGAGGTTTACTGCCTTTCCTCCTTCATGAAGCACCATTGTTAATGTATTTGAGTCAAGTATGAGAAAAGGTCACAGTGGTTTCGCTCAACGGTTGCTATGACGACATATCTGGAACCAAAAGTGAGTTGAGTCAAGTAACAGCTGGAACTGTTGGATGTGAAAGTTTGTCACTTGTTGAAGTGCATCTTTGTGTAAGTGAACTTCAGCCCGCCTGCCCCTTGAACCCTTTAACACCGACCCATCCCTGGTGCCACATTCGTGTTAGCGACTATTTGACGTCAGAAAACGTCCAACGGTTTGAGAAGCTGACAAGTTGCTCTCAGTTTCTCTACCTGGTGTGAATAAGGAGCTAGGAGAAGGAGAACATGTTGAGCCGCTGAGAAGTTGCAGTTCACAGCGAAATGGCTGTCATTACAGTAATGACTCACTGGCTTCTAGCAACAGACCGAATAGAACTACCATAATGACAGCAACATGGCCGTTGTCAACGTTCAGGAACCGTTTTCTGAACCGTGTTCTTACTCCAACCTATGCTCGTGTGACTGTAGCACCACAAATACCGTTGGTGTTAAAGGGTTAGTGCTGTGTGTCAGATGGGACTCGGAACACAACACCGGCTGAGACTAGTTTGAGGAAGACCTGCACACACACACACACACATCAGTCTGACACTAAGTTAAATGATCTCCAGTGTTTCTGAAACGCAACGCGCAGCAGCAACGGCAGCAGCAACGGCAGCAGCAGCTTCTGCCGTCACGCGTCTTATCTTTCTGTCCTCTGACGCCTCCGTTGCTCTTCAGAGCAAAGGTCAGGCCTGCTCACTCAAATGTCACCTTCTCTCCGCTGCGCTAGTTTTTTTCCCTCCTGAAACGTCTGCTACAGACACACACACACACACATTCATACGCTCAGAAACGACGTGAGGGCAAAGACAGAAGTTCTGCAGATGTATTTACCAGGAGGAGATTCATGTCTGCGTCAACGGGAGCGTCAGTGGATCTGCGTTTGCTTCACCCTTCAAAAGGGTACTCTCACACTCACACACACACACACACACACACATTCTGAACCTCTGCCAAAGTATGGTCTGCTGCAGAGTCCAAACTGTCTGCACTTGGAAAACACACGCACAGTAATACAAACACAACAACCCACAACAACAACAGTCCAGCTGTTTCACATTATTTGACTTTCGTGTTCCTGCATGTTATTTTCCTCAGAAAACAGTTCAATCAGTGTAGGGAGTCACATTTCCACCTCTTGACCTTTTCACCTACAAACGTCCGTGAATATCTTTGTATCACCGATGAGCTGCGAATCATGATGTCACTTCCTCCTTTTACAATGTCACATATGAATTAAATCAGGAAAAAACGTTTGAACGAACTTTCATCAACTTTGATCTCATTTAGGTACTTTGCGTTGTTATGGTGGAATCTTTGCTCAGCAGAAGGGGCGGGGCTAACTTAATGACATCCCTCAGCTCATTGGATTATCATGTTTAAAACACATAAAACTCACTCAGTGTGACTTTGACTTCACCATGATCACATTCTATTACACAGATTGGAACACTTCATTAGAAAGAGAGGATCAGCACTTGACGGGCTCAGATCATACTTATCAGACCGCCTTCAGTTTGTGACAATTAATCATGAAAGCTCCATACACACCAACGTTTGCCATGGAGTACCTCAGGGGTCTGTGCTAGGACCATTATTATTTACTCTGTATACACTCCCCTTGGGTGATGTGATTAGGAAACACTGCATAAATTTCCACTTTTATGCAGATGACACACAAGTATACTTATCAATCAAACCAAACGAAACTAATCAACGAGCCAAACTCCAGGCCTGTTTCAAAGATATAAAGACATGGATGACAACTTACTTCCTGCTGTTGAACTCAGACAAAACCGAGGTAATTGTAGTTGGCCCCAAACACTTGAGGTCCTCACTTACAGATCATATCATTTCCCTAGATGGTTTTGCCTTGGCCTCCACCACCACAGTAAAAAACCTAGGTGTTATATTCGATCAGGACCTGTCCTTTAACTCTTACATTAAACATACCACGAAAACAGGATTCTTCCATCTGCGGAATATCTCTAAAATCAGACACTTCCTGTCCCGTAACGATGCTGAAAAACTGATCCACGCTTTGGTAACTTCTAGACTACTGCAATTCTTTACTGTCAGGTTTTTTTTGGGCAGTTTTTCCTCACCGTGATTGAGGGTTTAGGACAGAGGGTGTAGCAACGTGCGGACTGTAAAGTCCATCAAGACAATTGTAAATTGTGATGTTGGGCTATAGAAATAGTAGAAATAGAGTTGAATTGAATTGAGGGGTGTGTGTGTGTGTGTGTGTGTGTGTGTGAGACTCAATGTCACTTTAACCAAAAGTTTCAAAATAAAAGCAGATGTGCAGATTCTAAAAACAAAAGATGTAAGCGGGAGAATAAATAATCCACTCAAACAGTTTTATTACCAAGATGAATAAAACAGAATGTCCAGTAAACACATCTGTCTGACTGGTGGTTCAGGCTTCACGGGGGTTAAATGTTTTCTTCTTGTGTTTCACGTCTTCCTCTTCCTTTTAACAAACTAGCAGCAGATCTGTGATCTGTGATGTGATGGAAGATAGCAGATAAAACAATGTATTAGATATATATTCTTAATCATGTTGTTCAATCATGGATTATCTGCACCTTTCATTTGTATTCATTGCTTCTGGGGAAAAAAGTTTATTCCAATTTTATTTTTTGTCCAGTTTTATTTATGAGTATTCCTCCCCCAGCTGAAGGTTTTTTTTGTGCCAACAGTTTAGCAAACAATTATTAACAATGTAGAAAAAATACAGCTGAGTAATAATACTGAGAGTAGCATCAATTACTTCAGCCTCAAAGCATTTTTGATCAAATGTTTTTGTTGCGCATGTCGCTGCAGTCGTGTGGACGTGTTCGGTACTGCCCCTGCTGGTGCTGCTGAGTCCTGCGCCGCTGCTTCTGCTGCATCTGACGTCACCATGCTGCACCCAGGCTTCCAGGGGGACCAAAGATATGGGCAACTGGGCTCAGAACCAGATCACGACACATCACACTGCTCCTGGAAGTGCCTCTTGTTCACGCTGCAGTGGCCCGGAGGGTTCTGTCAGGTCAGCTTCCTCCTCTTTGTCACCATCACTGATTCACATCCATAACTGTGAGACGTCTGTTGACGTGAACTCTCCGTACCGCAGTCCGTGGATTTTCCGTCTGCCGGATTCCTCCGAACATCAACAGCTGGACGATTCAAGGTCTCTGGTAAATATCACCGTCATCAAGTGGTTTGTTTTTTGATCTGAAAGAGGAAATGTAACATTCATGCTTTTAAATCTGATTTCCCCTCTAACGTTCTTCTGTTGACAAGAGGCAGAGTAGAACCTGGAGAACCTGTGGTTGACAGGACGTGAGCACCCTTGAACTTCATCGTATTCCCTTCATTAGACTAAACTAAATATACGTTCTCCACTAATAAACATTTGGCTCGTCAAGTAAGTGAGCAGTTTAGATTTGCTCAGAGTACTTGGCCCACCTCCTGGTGTGACATCTATGGTGACATGGTCGGCCCGCTCAACAAGGTAAAACAATCCACCTCAACCGCTGCTTCGTCCAACAAAACATTAAATAGAGCTACTGTTGTTGATTTTTGATTTGTCATTGTAACTATTTCTAATTTAACGTACCAAGTGATTGAGGTGTTCTTCTTCAGTTAGAACTTCACGCGCCCTTTGTTCCGCCTTGCGGCAAGTACATGTGTGACACTGTCGTTCAGTCACGAATGACTGGTGTTTGTGAATGTCTGTATATTTTTGATGAAAAGTAGCCTGTTGATAGTCATTTATATGTCATGGATTAACTTTGTGTTTTTTGACAAAAAAAAATCAAAACAAAAAAATATAAAAATAGGTAAATGCTTTTAATCCTTTTTTAGTAAATGCAAAAAAGGGCCATATTTGTTTTTTGACAAAAAAAGTCATTCCAGAAAAAGGCATTTTTGGACTTAAAAGGCTCCTAGTATATAGCCTTAGGTGTTTTTTTCATGAAAAAAGTCATACCAAAAAAAAAACAACACAGCTTTACATGTTTTTTTCCCATGAAAAAAAGTCATTCCAGAGAAATGCAATATTTTTTTTTACTGAAGAAAAAAAGGCCATAGGCCATGTGTTTTGTTCACAAAAGTCATTCCAGAAAAATACATTTTTTTGACAAAAGAAATGGTTGTGGTAGTCTTATGTTTTTTTGATGAAATAAAAAACATTTAAAAAAAAAAAGGTCATACATGTTTTTTTGACGGAAAAGTCATGCTATAGGTGTATGTTTCTAATCTAATATTTTTAATAAAAAAAAATACATACAAAATAAAAACATGAAGAAAAATGAAGTGACAAAACTGCAAAAAATATAGACACAAAAAATGAAAAGTGGGAAACGTTTCAAAAATTTAAAAAAATCCACACATACAAACACACAGCAAATTAAATGAACAAAACAACTTTTAAGTCAGAATGAGCAGTTAACAGAATTGGAGCACTTCGATCACTCATTGGAGCTTCGACCTGTGACCTCAGGCCACTGCAGGTCCAGCGGTGGTGTAGCTGCTGGCGGATGTTCCACTCAGATGTCCAGGTGAGTGACACAACGTCACATTCATGTCTGTAAATCTGACGGCGGATTGGTTCATGGCATCTTCCAGGACTTGGAGGCAGAGCTGGATCAACTCTGGCACACGTTTGTGAAAAACAGATCCAACTTTGAGTTCACACACAAAAAAAAAAATCACTGCAACTTCCTTATTTATGTGTGTGTCTGTGTGTGTGTGTGATAGGAAAGACGAGTGGGAGACACAAAAATCCTGCACAGTTTGTGTAGGACGTATGGAAGCTTTGAACTCTCCTCTGAGATGTGCCAGATGTGCCTCAAACTGCGAGTACAGTTTGAGCTGCACAGGTACATGCCTGTACATATACACACACAAAAACAACCTTGTCTTTATTACGTAACAGCTGGAATTGTGTCCTGCAGAGTGCTGAAGGACGCTGGTATCGTGCCGTCCTGTGAACGACGCTGTCGTTTCCTTGGCAACCAGCCTGTTAATGTAAACAAAACAGATTTTTTTTTTATTCTGCAAATTGTAATTTATTTTTTACTCAATTGTTGAGTGTGTCGGTCTGGAATGTGTTTGACATTCTCTGCGTGTGCACTCAGGTTGCGGAGGCGCGTGGCGTCCCAGATCCTCTCGTTGGTGACAAATCTGAGATTGAGTGTGTTACAGACGCCAAGGTATGGACGAAACAAAACGAGGAACATTTTCAAACATCGCTTAATCACACAGAAAAACCTGTTGAGTTTCAGCATCCAGTGTGCACAAATGAACCACGAACATTTGGTAGCTGGCCCCCCCCCCACCCCAGGGCAGGGGCAGCTAGGGAGGAGTTTCTGCAAACATGACGCTTGGCTGCGATCACCACAGCAGTGATCAGTTGGCGCACAGATCAGGGTGGAACCACGCGTCAGGACCCGCCAGTCCGCTGCACGCCCCCTTCTACCTGTTCCCCATCGACCACCAGTGGCCTCACACGCCTTGTGGCTGACGGACGGCGGCAAACTGACCACCTGACGAACGAACGTGCACCAATGCCTGGAATAGTCTGGGACAAATGAGTTCATAGCCTTCAAGTTGTCATGCTAGCCTTACTTTTTTCAGGATAAAGTCACACTATCCCTTACGTTCTTGATGGAAAAATGGCCTTGAATAACTGAAGTTGGTCACAAACAAACGTGTGAACTGGTTCAAGTTTATTGACAAACTACACTTTGATTTGAACTCACGCAGAACAATGCGCGGTGAAAACCATTAAAACCATCTCACATTATGATAAAAAAAAGAAACGAGCCCAAAGAAAGAAAAAAAAAAATGATGGGATGTTTTCATTTGGGTTGATGGGCAGGAAGTCAGGATGTCACGTCACACACAAACCTGACTATGGTAAAAATGAACCGGAGTGACCGGACGTTCTTTTACAGTCTCTGGTGGGCGACCTCCTCCGGGCTGGTTCCCAGGAACCTCAGGTTGAGGATCTTCAGCTGGTTGTCCAGCTCCATTCGGACAATGCCGTCATCCCCGTCGATGCTGAGAAGAATGCCCGTCGCCTCGCGGTCCTCCCCCAGGATCACCTTCACCTGCACCCATGACACCAGCGTTTAATTCCACCGTACTGATGCAGGCCGGAAAATTGAGTCAGGAATTTCATAGTTGTGTAAGACTGTGTTTGCGAGGGAAAAACCGAACGTCAGGAGCTATTTTCAAATGCAAAAAAGAATGAAACTGCACTGCGAGGCGACAGCAGGACAAATACCACGTTCCTACTGGATCGGTTTGCTGTAACTCACACAGCTTCTGGGTGGTCATCACAACATGACAGGACGGAAAAAAAGCTCGTATGTTCACCCTGACAGCGCCACATTGACGGTGTCCCTTGTGCTACATTCAAGCTAGCATATGCTGGAGTAGCGCAATTACACAACTACTTGCGCGTCAAGAAAACCTTGAATGGTTCCTGTCATATTGCTGTCATTACGGTAATCCCATTTGTTTCCAGGAAGCTGTCAATGCATTACCATAATGACGCCTTTTTGATGCCTTTTCAAACATTGGAGATCTTTTTAAAAGAAAGAAAAATGCACTGCTCTGACAGCTGTCAACATGTTTTTTTTTTCAATCTTCCTTTGGGTTGTTTGTGATAACAAAGCAACAGTCTGTCGCAGTCTAAAACATTTGTAAACAAATGCCATGTGTGAATAAAACTTCTCACTGGTCAGTGCAATAGTGAGCTGACTACCTTATGTTTCATGTTTGTTTTAAAGTGCACGATAAAATGTGAATTTACAACAGGCACATTGTCATTTCTGCATTTGTTATCTATTTATCAGTGATACAGACAAAAAGAGAGGAAATGTGAATTATTGCAAGTCAACTTACAGTCAGCTTACAATGTGCGCCCTATTGTACATTTTCTGCTTGCACTCGTAACATTCTAAGTGACTGTGCTCTTAGCAGAACAAGTTCGTCTGAAGCCCTGGATGTGAAATTAAAAGTTCACAGCTCAAAAGCTTAGCTTGACTGATTACTTTGAATGCCCTTATCCAACACCACGGCACCACACTGTACTCCCCGGCCCATCACAAGTAAATCCTCAACCTAGGGGGAAACACTGAAATAAGAATTATTCTTAGGAAGATTTTGAATGATTTCGTTGTGTGATTACAGTACTCCTTAGTATGCTAGCATGAATGGATCGATGCCGCCTGTGTTAAAGACCGAGATGGAGGAAATGACTCGGTTCATTGAAAACTTCTTCAAATAGAACACGGTCCTGAATTCATCTGCTCAAATGAAAGTACCTGCGCTGTGTCTCAAATCACATACTTCCCTGAGTACACTTCTTTGTAGTACACTATGCACACTATGTACTTAATCGCAAAGTGCACAGATTTTGACAGGGTAGGACTGTCTCAAATCAGAAAGTTTATTTGAAATGACGTACACATTTCAACATGACTTCTTGTACTTTTTTTTAAAGGTGAATTGGCTGGTCTTGCCTCATTGGCAGCACATTCCTTATAAAATGACTAACTGAGTTGAGTTTTATTTTCATTGGGGTGGTTTTGTGCTATGTTGTATTACTACATGAGCATTTTTTTAAAACCTTTTTATGAGACCGGGTCTCATGGTGAAGGAATACAAATACGCAGCCCTCTGGTACATTCTGGATCACCCCCCCACCAATCTGAGCCTTCAACCTCATAACAACTACAACTATGTCACAATATGGCGTTCCAACGGCAGAACATACTAGCTGTGAGCGTGTATATTTCCGAATCTGTCTCTGTCTTTCCACGTTGAATCTCACTGCTGTGTTTCTTCCAGTTTTCAGTTTTTTGTTGTTCACTTTCAGTGGCTGGCGCTTAAAGTAAACCGATCTTGTTGCCGCAGTAACTCCGACAAGCTTTGTACAATTTCCCACTAACTTGACTGTTCTATTTGCTCGGCAGACAAGAAAGTGCCAACCAAATAATGTTTCTTTTTCTCTGTTTGTGGTAAATTTCAGCACCACCTATTGGCCTGGAGTATGAACTACAGCCTTACGATATGTTTTCGTGGATGCATGTGGATGCAAACTTTCTTGATATGGAGTTTTGGTACGTTTGGTAACATCTTCCTCAGCATTACCTTGTTGTTCTTGGTGGGTGTGACGGGCTCCAGGTGATCGCTGCTGATGCTGACGACCTTCTCCGATTCCTGCATGAAGACGGAGCACATCCCCCCCTGTGTGTATATACACACACACACACACACACACTCACTTAAACACCTGTCTCAGGCTCCTGGCTCTTTAGCCCCGCCCCCTGATGTACCGTGACGCTCCTGATGACGCCCGTCTGTCCCATCAGGTCCATGAAGGAGTCCTTCACCCGGACCAGGATGTCTGTGGTCACCCAGTCGCTGCCGCCCTGCTCGATGTTGGAGCCAGGCGTGTGCGGGTTGTAGCCTCCAGGAGAGGGCGCTCCGGGCGTCATGGGGCTGTAGCCCACCGGACTGGGACTGGGACTTGCCTGACGCCGACAAGTCACGTGTCAGTGGCAAACCAGTACATGGAGCACAGAGGGAAACAGGTCGTTACCTGGTACGCCATCGGGGAGGGCGTCGGGTGGTAGCTGGCTGGGGAGTGGGTGTTCTGGTAGCCCACGGGCGATGGCGCCACTTGGTGGTAGCTCTGAGGACTGGGGCTGGGCTGGTAGGAGCCCTGAGGGGACGGGGCTGCGTACGGGGAGTACTGCTCCGTGTTGTACCTGGAGAAGAGACGGGCGGCGAATGTAACGTTCAGAGACCGTCCGTGGAACGTCGTCACCACAGTCTACATCGCGTTTCGTCATATTCATGGCGCCGGCATACACAGGGTGTCGTTGTACACATTGCCAGGCTCATACATTGACAGTCACGCGGGGCATCATATTTGCATACTGGTGGGGCGAATTTGCGGCGGCATTGTAAGTGGGACGTCGTCGTACTCAGGGTGTCAACACAGTCTACATCATGTCGTACGCAGGCCAGGCGTTGTATGTGGAGTTCACTTTCTGTGACACACAGTCCACGTTGTATTGTACATTGTCCTATGCTGTCCTGAGCATTTGACGTCTGCAGTGTTTCCCCGACCTACTTCAACCTCAACTGCAAACAAGAGAAGATGCTCCACAACCTTCACGGTTCCAAGAGCAGGAGCATTCCATCGTCACACAAACACAGTTCGTTCCCGGTCACCAGGAATTGGCGGCAAGCTGCTGTACTCACATGGCGGGTGTGCCGGGTGTCTGTGGGTTGTACTGAGGGTTGACCTGTGGGGAGGGGGCCTCGGGGTACCCAGGGGTCTGTGGGTTGGGTGTTCCCCCGTAGCCCTGAGGGGACGGAGAGGGTTCGTCATCGTAGCCAAAGTCATACTCCTCTTCATTTCTGGAAGGAAGAGACGGCAGCAGTGAGGACCACCTGTGTGTGTGTGTGTGTGTGTGTGTGTGTGTGTGTGTGTGTGTGTGTGTGTGTGTGTGTGTGTGTGTGTGTGCGTTACCTGGATGAGCGTGCGCAGAGACTCCACATACGACTGTTCAGTGTCCAGGAGCGTCATCATCACATGTTTCCTCATGTCCTGTGAAGACAGTGAAGAAAGAAGAG
>CAAKHB010007243.1:34438-52913 GCA_901007665.1 Aeoliscus strigatus | reverse complement strand
CACACACACACACACACACACACACACACACACACACACACACACACACACACACACACACACACACACACACACACACACACACACCTCATGCATGGTCAGGTCGGAGAAGAGGATGACGAAGTTCTCCTCCACTCTGACGATCAGTCCCGTATCGCCTTCGTATCGTCCGGCAATGACCTTCACATGGTCGCCCATCCGGAAATACTTTTTCAATTCCTGAGCTGGGAACTCGAGCGGGTCCTACACAGACACAGAAACACACACACACACACAATAACAATTAGTTGGTGATTGGAGACATTGTGGAGCTTCATGTAGTGTGGGCGCATACCTTCAGGTCTTCGTGTTTGGGCATGATGGTGATCTTGTTCCCGTCCACGCTGAGGATTTTTCCCTGCAGGTTGATCAACTCACCCTCACATACCTCCACGTTGTCGCCGGCCTGCAGGTTGTGTTCACGCTCCTTCCCTGCACGTGCATACACGCACGCACACACACAGTGTTTTAAGCCTCCGACACATCAGTGAACCCTTCCAGCAAACAGACCATACCTGACTCCGTCACCACCTCCAGATCGATTCCCTCCGGCTGGTCTTCAAACTTCTCCAGCTCCGACAGCGTGGGCTTCACACCGTCTGTGATCTGTCGAGGAGGGAAAACATGTGTTACATTCGTTGTTACATTCTCTGAAGGCCTCGTGTCCCCGCTGCGTCTTCAGCAGTCGCTCTCGGCGCTCACCACAGCTGACATGGCGAAGCTCTTGAACAGGAATCCTTTACGGCTGTAACGGTTCCCCTCAAAGATCATGAAGTCTCCGTCATGGCTGACCTCCCCTCCCAGGGACCTGACCATCAAACATCGTTATCACACACACCTGAGCACATCACGCACGCCAGTGTGTGTGTGTGTGTGTGTGTGTGTGTGTGTGCGTGTGTGTGCGTGTGTGTGTACCTGATCTTTTCAGCATCAAACAGCCTCTGAGCCGGTCTCTTGAACTTCTTTCTCTTAGCGAACCAATCTTTCTACAGAATGGACAGGAAGAGGGTGAATTTACACACACAGCACATCAGTGTGTGTGTGTGTGTGTGTGTGTGTGTGTGTGTGTGTGAAGTCAGATTTTATTTGTGTCACACCAAATCACAAGAGTTCGCTCATAACGTTCAGCAAACCCAACAGTCACATGAGCATCTTTTAGCTACTGAGGCAAGACAGAAAAACTTCCTTTTACAGGACCAGAAACCTCAGACACACACAAGACTACATGTGGGAGACACAGAGGAGAGAGAGAGACAGGTGGAGAGACAATGGGACAGTGAGAGAGAGAGATAGAGAGACAGAGGTGGAGAGACAATGGGACAGTGAGAGAGAGAGAGAAAGGTGGAAGCAAAGGAAAGCAGCAGGGGTGGAGGAACGAACACACACACACACACACGCAGACACTCAGACACACTCCACCACACTCCACCACACTCCACCACACTCCACCACACTCACACCAGTCTTGCTACTAAATCTAATAGATGAGCCGTAGCGAAATAAAACTGTGGCAACTGAATTCCAGAGAGTAATTTTCTACAGTAATTAGTGTCGATATGCAATGTGTGCCCAAACACTGAATTTGTACCGCGGCTACGTGAACAAAAAGCTTTACAGCAGGCGGCCTGATTTAACAGTGTTAATAGGTCAACTGAGTCAGGATAGACTGAAACACAATCAGTCTAAGAATAGTTTATATTTTGTGCAAAAAAGTTTTTTTATTTACAGCGTATTTCATGGATGAGATGTTTAATTTTGCTTAATTTCATTTTAAGAGGTTAAAATGAGAGTTTGTCATTTGAAAATTTCAATTTATGGATCTGGGACTTTGCAAGTAATATAATTAACCAGATTTATTCACAGGTGATTTATGTGATGAGGTGGAGAGGATCTCAGACTGGTTGTTCTTTTGCCTCTTAATGTAACTTCAGTGGGAATTAAAATGTGGTTCTGTTCAGGGCATGCGCACCATGATCAAATACGGATCAGGTCTCAGACACTGGGTCATAAGCATTCTTCTGTTCAGCTCGTGCACTATGATCAAAACCAGATAATGTTCTGGGAATCACTGGGTACCAACAATTAGTATGGTGGCTGTGGATGATGTGTGTGTGTGTGTGTGTGTGTGTGTGTGTGTGTGTGTTCTCCTACCAGGCTCATCTTGGCCTTAATGCGGTCCAGGTCTATTCGAGGGATCATCTTCAGGGAGATGGTGTTCTGACTCGGCTCAACGTAGTCCACCTTCAGAGGGAAGTAAACACACACGCTGCTGTCAGTAAACTCTGTTTTCATGCCGTCACTGATCTACGATCAGTCGTCGTTCAGCACCTGAGCGATGTCGTCCTTGTACAGGCCTCTCTTCAGCCTGACCCACGACTTGGGCTTGAGGTTGGTGACCTCCTTGACGACCTTCAGGACGTCCGTCATCTCCTTGATGGGAACCATCTGTTGGTTCCAGAAGCCCATCCTCAGGTTGCCAATGCCCTCGATGGCGGCCTTCACGTGCGTCTGCTTGTACGACTCCACGTAGATGTAGCCCTTCACGTGATCAGGGGCGACTACAGACTTGATCTGGAGGGGCTGTGGGGGGGAGATGGTTTCAGCGGCTCTTCAATGTGACGTTAAAAGGTGAATTTAGTGTTTTTGTAGGAAGAAATGATGAACACACATTCAGGTTCCTGTGGATTAACTCTGACAATCAAGTTGTCATTTCCTGTTATGTACATTTATTATTTGTTTACTAATCATTTAACCCTGATCTTTGGAGTACCGTAATTACGTGAATATTTGCCTCATCACAAAACTGGTCATGAAAGCTGAGGAGTTTCACTCAGTTGCTCAAGTTGAGAACAGCCACGTTGCTGTCATTATGGTAATCCCATTCGCTCTGTTGCCAGAAGACTGCAAGTTAATTGTAATTACAGCAAATTGGCTGTGAAGTGCAACTTCTCAGCTTTCAGGAACCATTGTCTCTTTCTTCACTTTGAGGTAGAGGAATTGAGTGACACTCAGGAACCATTAGCTCAAATAGTCGCGTCATCACAGTACTCCAAAGTAAGTCAGGGCTAATGTATCAGCAGTGATACTGGCGGTTAAAGGGTTACAGTTGTTTCTTGTTCACAAACACAAGGGGGGAAACAGTGATTACTTCTAATCAACATTATGATTTGAAAGAACACAATTCAGTATATCTGACTAAAACAAAATACACTACTGATTGTGTTCCCTCACTGGAGATGAACTGCAACGCCTGGATGCTAATATGCTAATTTAACACTGAAATGAAGTCAATTAAACTTCTGATCCACTGCTTCTTCTTAGACGACTCTTTGACACAAAAAAGGTTGAAAAGAAAACACAAACACACAGAACACACAGACGTGAACAAAGTTCCCCAAAGAGAAAAACTGGACCTGAGAACTGAGCTGACAGGACGTCACTTTAACATCTTTCTTACTGTGTCGGTGAACTGATAGGCGATGAACTTCCTCATCAACGCAATGGCTGTCGCCCTCTCCTCTCCAATCTAGAAACACAGGACACATTCAGGAAGTGTGCGTGCGTGTGTGCGTGTGTGTGCGCGTTCTCACCTTACACTTAACGGTCCACAGATTGGGATCCCTGATGATGACACACACCTTTTAGCTCTTGCTCACAGTTTGTGATCACTTGACTGCTGGTGGATGAGTGTTTACGTACTTGACGCCAGGAAGCAGCTGCTGCTGGGTGATGTCATCGGAGAGCTCCTCGGACCCGCCGGAGTAACTGCACACCACAGAAGAACAACAGCGAGATGGTTTGTGATCTGACAGACAAGGTCAGACAAGAGGGCACACGTGTGCGTGCGTGCATGTGTGTGAACATTGGAGTAGAGGTTTATTTTTTCATATTGTTTCTTTTCTGAGAAACAAAAAAGATGAAAGACAGATACTCACTGTTCCCCTCCTGAAGACTTGGCATACTTTCTCATGTAGTATTCACCCAGAGCCTCCTCCCTGGAGTCTCTGTAACACACAGGAAAACACAGAATCTGTAGAAAACATCGGAACTTTAAGCCTGGAGAACCAGAGCCACATGTAGACAGATGTTAGTCAACAAGCTGTAGACGTTCCCAACAGACGCAAATCAAAATTCCACAGCACGCTATCGGACAACGCTGAAAGCTGAGAATAGCCCTGTTGCTGTCATTACGGTAATCCCATTCACTCTGTTGCTGGAAGCCGGTCACACATTACCGTATTGACAACAACTTGACTGTGAAGTGCAACTTGTGATCTTTCAGGAACCGATGGATGTTTTCTCCTTCTTCACACCTCACCCCTAAGTATGCTAGCGTGTATGTATCGGCAGCAAAACGGTCGGTAAATTAACCAACGTGTGTCCACCTGTCACTTTTCAACATGTGGATCTAACTGATCTCATATTAACATAAACAAATGTCCCGATCCGATCAACGCTCCAACTGGTGTGTGAAGAGATGATAATCACCTCCACAGGTTCTGGAGCCGCCTGGCTCCAGAATTATCTTCATCCAGTACCACATGTTCTATGTTGGACACTGAGAGGATGAGAAGAGAAGACACAGTTTTAAAAGTGAACTTGAGTTGACGGATTTTGTGTGCGGAGGATGAGACTCACCTTCAGCCTCCTCTGCACCATACCGACCAAGGAGAGACCAAGATGACCAAGATGTTTGGAGAGGGCAGAGAAACAAAAGATCAGGACAAGAAAGGAAAGAGGGATGAGGAGAGGGGAGGAAGACAAATGGTCAACAGATGGAGAGAAGACGGTGGGATGAGAAAGGATGGAGGAGTGTGAGGACAGTCAGGCAGCAGCAACACAAAGCATGATGGGAGAAAAAAACAAACCAACATTAATGGTGGAGGCCGCAGCAGTCTCCATGTGGTTACAGGTGACAGGAAGTGGAAACGAAAAAGTTCTGTTCTACGTGAGACCTCATCAGGTTCCTTAAGAGTAACATTTGTCACGTGATGTTTCTTGTTTGCCATAAAATCAAGTTCGAATCACAACAAAAGCCGTCTGTTAGCATGCTAACAGGTCGGTATGTCTAATCCTGGAATTCCCTCGTGCACCGACCATGTTCCAACATTATAAAACAGATCTTCAAAGCAAGTGATAACCACACAAACACATCAGCTACATTATTTACTAACGTGTGAATCTGATGTACTGTCTTGGTGCTAGAAAGTGAGGTAGCAAACTGCAGGCTGAGACCACACGCAATGAAACACAATGAAACCCCACAGTAAGAACCTGGAGAGTCAATGGAAAAACAGTGACGTTGCAGGTGAAATTCACGATGAAGGTTCGTGACGACCGGAAGCTGCAGAGCTCATTGACATCAGTGACTGAATACGACACAGCTCATGTACTTATTTGGAAAAAAATAAGTACATTTGGTGACGAGTACAGAAAGACCAGGTCGGATGGTCGAACCACGTCTATCCAGCAGGACACAGTTAAACTTGGCAGCCGTGTGCAGGTCAGTAGCATCGGGCAAATGGTCACGCTTGGAGGAATCTGAAGACCACGTCTTCTGGATGAACACGGAATCTGATGGCTACGGCGCTACGGAGAGTTTACGTCAAACCTCATGATTCAGGAGGAAATAATCCATGTGTTTGATTAGTTCCAGAAGATGACAGATCGCAGTTTATTATTTCTCAAGTTAATGTGCAGTGAGTCATATTCCGAAACGCGTGTGCAGCGAGAGTGAAGCTGGATTCAAGTGATTCGGTCGCATCCTCACGGAAACCTGCAGGTGGCAACAGGTGTGATTGGATGGTTTGTGTGAAGTGACTCCCAGACTTTCCAGTTGTTGGAGCGTCAACCGTGCTAAAGGTGATTAGTGGGCGGAACATGATGCCCATCTCAGTGGGAACACCTGCTGGCTTTCAGTCACTATTGCTTGAAGTAAACAAAGAAAGGGATGTAACTATTCATCAATTGTATCGATGTGTAGATTTATAGGCAGAGGAGAAGCAGTCTAGTGTGTGGGAACACTGTGGCTTTTGCAAAGACAGACATGTTCTAAATAAATCACTCGCTGTTCGTAGCGCCAACCATCCAGACAGGCATGTTGGCTCTGCAGAAGCCTCCGGCTAATTGGAAATGCATTGAATTCAACCTGAAGTGTAAGCTGCTTTTGTTGTTTACTTGCTTGTTCATGTCCATAATTAATTTATACCGATTCTCTTATTTTCTTATAAGAAAATAACAGGAATCGAGGAAACTCACAGTGAAGGACCTTCGTAGGGTAAAACGGAGGGTCCGCGTCAGTTCAATGCAGAAGCATAAATAGGGCTTTTAGGTGCCCGAGTACACCTCAATGCTAATCAACACAGGAGCATGAATCCAGCTTCTGCCCTCTGTGCTTCATGTTAGGCACACTGACAACCACAGCTGAGCTGATGTTAACACAAATGAAGCAAAACATGTTTTGTTTTGTTTTTTTAAATTGGATGAGTGATATATAGTCTGTTTAAGATACACATGATACAAATGAGGATCAGAGTAGAATCTGGAGTAGAATTACCGTTGACTGAAGAGGACATGCATGACAGAGAGGAACACCGATAAGAGAGAGAGTTCAGTTAGACAACGGTGATGTACAGAATCCAGCTACACAAGTTACACGCTTCCTTTTCAATTCCTTCATCACAATAGGAAACACCGCTTCACAGGAAGAAAGCGATTAATGTGAGCACCTGAGCGACAGCGCCTGGGTCTGACAGACAGGAGGAGATTCAACCGCCAGGTTTAAATAACCATTTGGTTGGATTGTTGATCATACACCACTGGCAGGATGTGGAAATAACTGTACGGTGTGTGTGCAGTAACATCCTCATTTGCATCTCTATCAATTGCAACAAAGTTTTAGGAACATCAGCCTCACATAACTCCCCTCAACCACAGCTGTACTGTCAACAGGTCCTCACCTTTCTCCAGAATGTCTTCAGCTCCTTCCTCCCACTGATCTTCCTCGTCCTCGTACTCATCGTCCACATCTGGTGAGAGGATAGATGCGTTAGATGTAGGGCTGCAACTATTAGTCGAAGTAATTCATTTCATCGACAACAAAAATGTAATTGTCCGCACGTAATGTTATTGTTGACCTTACATACCGTCTGCTTCGTGCTTATCTTTAACTGAAATTACCGACAGGAAGTGCTGGGGACAGTATCACTTGCTGTGTACATCCCGCAAGGAAACAAGACAAGAACGCACAAATTGTGGCGGAACAAACAGATGAAAAGACTCAAAAACTCTCGTGTCTCACTCCAATGTTTCCAAAGTTCCAAAGGGAACATTTCACTGAAAATAAACCGGCGAAACATGTTAAATTCAAACTCTGAAGTTCAACTATCATTTCAGGGCAGCATTACCGAGATAAACAAACACCTTAAATGCTGACACCCCGGAGCTGCTGGATCATCTCAGGGCCCAGCGAAATTCACAAATAAGGTTGATACCTGTTAGGTATTTTTAAATGACATGCATTGCTTAGCAAACTGTAACAATCGACTCTGGCCTCATTTTGATTGTCCGCTATCGCTACTAACGATCAGATCAGCTGTCAGACTCCACAGAGTGACTGACTGATGTTAGAGACTGGGTCCAGTGAGGGTCTACTGACTGGAATCGGATCTGATCCGTGGCATGCAGAGCTATAGTGGACACCAAATTCTTCTTACGTCTCTCCTGCAGATGAGGTGAGCGACTTATGCTCCTGCAGGTGTGAGGGTTAATGAGTGTCTGACGTCACTTTTTCGTCATGTGCATCCGTGCAACTACCAAAAATAAACAATCAAAACTTGAACGGAGTGGATTGTTCCAGAACACTACAACAGGGGAACTTACACAGGCGTGAAGAATTACACAAGTTAGGTTGAACAGAAGTTCAAAATAGATGTTTCAAAATAATAAGATAATCATGACTAATCTAAAAAATTATTGATAGATTAATTGACAACAAAAATAATTGTTTGCAGCCCTAGTTAGATGCCTTAGAAACGGAGCTTCACTCCGCGAGCAGGTAATCAAATTATGGCATCCATTCGCACCAGCTTCGTCCAGGATGAACCCTCCATGTCGCGGCTTCTTCCTTGGACGGTCTTCATCGTCCTCTTCCTCCTCTTCATCATACTCCTCATCGTCCAAGTCCTCCCCTTCCTCCTCTGCTACCTTGTCACTGCCCACAGGGCTGCCCATCTCCTCCTGAAGCCAAACAAATGGCATGATACGGAGCCAGCATAGATCATGAAAATCATGAAAACAGTCCAATTTACACCACATATGAGGTTATTGTTGGTACTGACAAATTTCAATCAATTTCTATAGCAAACCATTTTACTTAGAAGCTGAATAAAATGCTGATGTCATATTCTGACATATAACATCTCCACTTTAACAGTTTTTTTCTTTTTGGCTATGTAGCCGGGTCACCGTGTTTACCTGTTAAGTTTACAAGAGTTAGCTCAGCGGTTAGCATACCTCATTCTCTTCCACCTCCTCGGCTTCTCCGTCGCTGCTGCGATCACTCTGGTTGTCGGAGAAGTCACTGTCCTCGCTGTCAGACATACTGGAGACAAAGGCCGCCTATGGAGGCGTAAAAAAGAACACACACGGTCATGTAATTTCAATCACACAAAGCCTCGGTAGCTAAATCGAAGCGAGTAGTTTCAGGACATTATCATCACCATCACAGGCAGGAAGGCCTAGAAGCGCTAGCAATGGCAGATAGCATAAATCGCAGATTATTAAACTCCGACATGTACTCGCAAGCTCCACAGGTCTTACTTACGCGTCTTTAACCCCCACCTTGATTTCTGTCGCACAATTTGCAAGATTAATGTAAAAAAAATCTGCTTGTTATGATTCCTCCTACGTCTTCTCACGTCCTCTCGCCGCAGCAGCGAGATTATCGGAAAGCTGTTCATATGTCGCGAGAGTTGGTGAGGTAGCGAACTTAGCGGGTAGAGGTCTCACTCCCATAGCACGACTGAGAAACAGCTCCTGTGTCAAAATCCGACAAAATTCTGGTGTTCTTCTTCTTCCTCTTATTATTATTATCACAATTGCCAGTAGCGAGGACTTTATTCGTCTCATTTAAAATCAACAATAACAATTCTAATAATATAAAGCAAACCCACCTCGGGTATCGGCAGATATCCATATCATTTTGTCAGTGTCCGTAAATATGGTGATAACTGAATAGTATATTCAGTTGATCTGATTTAGAAAATTATTTTTAATTGTGTGTTGTGAAAATCAAACATGTGTGTGAACACGTAAAATGATTATTTATTATTTATTATAATTATTTATTGAGGTGTTCCACATTTTACCTCTTCGTTAATTAAATTTAAAAAATGATATTAAAATGTTTCTTTCTGATCCATGTCGTTCTTACTCAGAGTGAGAGCTTTTCACGACTTCTACTCACGCAATCTTCGTGACGTCTTCACTCTCTGACGTAAGACGCCGCACAGACGTCACCAGCTTGCCGATTGACTGCCCTCACGGTGCTTCGGAATTATCCGGTGAAGAACCGACCAGAAGTTGTGCCTCCGTGCCGTTGAAGGCGACCGACAGACATGAACAGCGTCGGGGAGGCCTGCACCGACCTGAAGCGGGAGTACGACCAGTGCTTCAACCGCTGGTTCGCGGAGAAGTTCCTGAAGGGGGACCGCAGCGGGGACCCGTGCACCGAGAGCTTCCGGACGTACCAGCGCTGCGTGCAGAAGGCCATCAAGGACAAGGACATTCCAGTGGACGGGGTGGACTTCATGGGCCCCAACAAGGACAAGCCCGACACTTGATGGAAATTACCGGAACACCGACAATCGAGTCTAAAGACCGGGGTCGAATCCATGCCACTGCGCATGCGCAGAGATTGCAGCAGCGTGTTGACGTGCAGCCCACAAATGACGTTTTGTTTGTTCGATTTGTGAGGAGATTATTGATTTCAAGACAGTTTCCCCTGCTTCCAATTGTCGGGAGCTTTTCTTTCATCTTCTATCTTTTTTATTCCGGGAAGTTGTTGACTTTTTTTTTAAACAAATGCTAATAAAAATAACAAAAGTACTGCTGACTTTGTTTTTGACTTCCAATCCCTGCCAGGTCAAGGGTCAGTAAGAAACAGTTGCCTACAGAGATGACTCCACGTGGTTCTCGAGTACTTGCCAGTTTCCTTCTGGACCAAGTCGGTGCTCTCCTCAACGTTAGCTCTTTTACAAATATATATTTTATTGGTTAAACCTCTCATACACACGCGTGTCACGTGTGCCGTGCTCCGCCCCATCTCTACGTTTGGGAGTGACAACCGCGTGGAGTCAGTCTTTCCACGAGTTAACATATATGTAGATAGATAAATAGATAGACAGGCGGCTATACTTTATTAATCTCAAGCTGGGAAGTTACAGTGCAGCAGCAGCAGCAGTATTACACACAGTGACAATAACAACAAAGAGATAAAAAGAACAACCTATGCATAACAAAACAGCAATATAACATGTAATACAAGAAAACATAACGTGCCTAGTAACTATGTAATGACCAGAGTTTTCAGATGTTACTGTACAGTGTGATGGCATGTGGCAGGAAAAAGGAAGGATTTCTTGTATCTGTTCCTACACAGCAGAGTTGTAGCAGCCTGTCTGTCTACTGTGTGATGGAGAGGGTCCTGATCGTTGTCCATGAAGAATGGTGAAATATTGCAGCTCTCTGCTCTCCTGGATAAGGCAGCCATCAAAGGAGGATGAGGAGACAGAAAGGTCAGTCAACTGAGTCATGTTCGTTTAGGGCTTTTTCCACTAATTTTATTGAGATAAGAGATGAGCTGTCCCTGATTTATTTTGTCATGAAGCTGTATTGGCAAAATATACCGTAAGCTATATCTCCGTTACAACGCTTGCAGTAATCTTGTATTTACGTTAATAGGCTATTATAAAAGCTTTGACAATGATAAATAAAAACCATATTAAAATGTGTATGCTAAACACAGCTCTGTAGTAGGGAATTGAAGTTAGGTCATGGCAAGTACAGTCTGGTGTAGTGAGTCGTAGCGTTGTATTGACCGGCCTTTGCACCTGACGTATTCTGCTGTTGCCAATTTGGAATAATATGCTATTACTGTTAAGATATTGAAATAAATATGCCATTATGCAAAACATGTGCTTGTTGCTGTTTTTTTTTTTTTCAAATATCACATCACACTGCAAAAATAAGGCAGCCAGTGGTTCCACACGTTGCACAGGGTGCCCCAATATTTCACTGAGCACCTGCCCCCCAAATGTTTTTGCACGCCACTGATTTCAAAACATAAACACTTGTTTCTGGCAACATGGTGTTGCAGTGGTTAGCACTCTTGCCTCAGGGGTTCGATTCCTTTCTGTTTGCCCACTCTCCCTGTGTCTGCTTGGGTTCTCGCCTGGTACTCCAACCTTCCTCCATAAGTATGCCATGTTAACCCTGGGATGACCTGAGTTATTCACACCAGCCTAATTTGGAGAGCCCTAATTCTGTGACTATCTGTGTCTATTTGCAGTATAAGAAAACATTGAACGAACCGTGAAAGCTGAGAAGTTGCACTTCACATCCAAGTTGCTGTCATTACAGTAATGACTTTCGCTTCCAGCAACAGTGTGAATGGGATTACCGCATTGACAGCAACATGGCTGTTACCAACTTTCAGGAACCCGATGGTCGTTTTCTCTTTTTAGACACTCTCAGATTTTCTGCCATTTTCTGATCGGCTCCTGAAAACCGGAGCAAGTGGGAGATGATGAGCGCACAAATGAATGAAACTTTCTTTTTTCCTGCAGATGTGTAAAAACAGCTACAACATCCCACAGTGGAGTAAAGAAAGTAAAAGGATCCAAATACAAAGAACTCTGCCCTCCCCTTTCTGGAATAACAGGTGTGGTTGTTTTTCAGTAATCACCGTCTTATCAGATAAGGTTGGAATGAAAAATGCACGCACACACACACCCCTTTAAACCAAAGTGAGTAGTAACTGGCTATTAACTTGAACTATATATGACCACCTCTGATGGGCGGATGTTGACTTCTGACCACTGACGGTCTTACGCTGACCTCTGCGCGCTGACGTTGACCTCTGCTCTGAGGCATGTGGCGTCAGATCAGACGTCAGTTCTCTTCTTGTCTCTGTGCTCAAACTCACACTCTACACAGTGCTATGTCCGTCAAACAGCGTGTGTGTGGTGATGTAAGAGCTTCCTGTCAACAGTGATCAGCGTTCAGGCTTTGAAGAACCGAAAGAAGACCTTTGAGGAACTCGGTTGTGTTTTTCTGCTCGCTGAGTTCACACTGACGACATGCCGACTCCGCCTGTGTTGGGCAGAGATCCATTTGAAAGTCAGCACCATAGCAACTGAATGAAACCAACACATGTCCTTCATTAAGTGAGTGCACAGATACATTCACGCTAGCATACTTTGGAGTACCGTAATTTAGTGACTATTTGCAACAGACTGTGTCAAAAAACGGTTCCTTTACCTGGTGGAGAAGAAGGAGCTAGAAGAAGGAAAAAAAGTCCTTTGGTTCCTGAAAGTTGAGAACAGCTATATTGCTGTCGTTACGGTAATCCCATTCCAACTTTTGCTGGAAGCTAGCAAGTCATTACCGTAATGACAGCAACTTGGGTGTGAAGTGCAAAGTCTTAGCTTTCAGGAACCGTTTTCTGCACAAATCTTCACATAATTACGGTACTGTGATGTATGCTAGCTATGCTTAATGTATCGGCAACGATACTGTCGGTCTTAAAGGGTTAATGAACGTGAGGTGAAAATAGGTAGAACACCCTACACGCCCTCTCACCTGCTTGAACTGCTTTGCGAGGTAAAGCAACCCTTTGTTCATGTCCTCCATGACGTCCTTTGGAAAACCCGTCCACTTCGTGATGAGAATGTCAGACACGTTGGCAAAACATCTGAGGGTGTTACGCGGGCACCTCTGCTGGACAGGGAGAACCATGATGCTGAAGACAACTGGTGCAGAGCAGGAGATATGTCTTTTTCCTGAATATTCAACATTTTGGCTAAATTTTAGCTGTTCATCCTAGCTCCTTCTTCACACCATGTAGCAGAGTTCAAGGGTTAAAACGTTTTTTTTTCTGATGTCAACCTGAAACTGGCAGGAGGATACTGGGGAACCTCTTACCTTGTAGTCCATCTCATTGGGGGTGTACAGTTTGCTGTCTGAACAATTCTGTGCAGAAACAGAAAGTTAATAGTGTGAACAAACACATAAATTACTTTAAAATCCTTCTGACTTCGAACTTGTTTGTCTGAAAATAGAACGCACACATTGTTTTCATCTTGATGTAATTGCAGTTACCACTAGTGACCACAAGAGTTGCCACACATGAATGTAGCGCTGGGAAAATGAAGATGTGATGGATGCAGAAAGCGACTTCCCCGAGCATGGGAGAGAGGAATTGTAAGAATTAGACAACAGATGTTGTGGTACATGTGGGAACTGTGTTCAATATGATACAAATGCTTCAATTCTGCAATTGGCT
The DNA here is from genome assembly GCA_901007665.1 of Aeoliscus strigatus. Lineage (NCBI taxonomy): Eukaryota > Metazoa > Chordata > Actinopteri > Syngnathiformes > Centriscidae > Aeoliscus > Aeoliscus strigatus. The sequence goes on along the minus strand of CAAKHB010007243.1, from coordinate 39,310 downwards.
GTGGCTGCTGGCACATCACGTATATTGGTACATCAGGTATCTTCTGGTACATCTGGCATCTGCCGGTACATTCGATTTCTACTGGTACATCAGGTATCCATTGGTATATCAACTGTCATCTTGGCTCCGCCTTCTTATAAATGTGGTAATTATGGAATTTCTGAGGTAGAGGCACATCAACAGAAGCTTGGGGGTTTTGTTAAACAGTCAGTTGAAACTCATACCGAGGTATGACATTCCGTGATGAGGAACTCCACACGTGTAACACTGTCCCAGCTGCATGGTTTGGTGAACAGTGGCGGCATCAGTACATGTAGACAGCTGAAACACATTAAAACACTTGCCAAATTGGGCCTCCGTTTTAGCATGGCAATGGCATCAAAGCCAAACAGCAACAAAATCCTCTGGTCCAACGAGATGCTCGTTAAATCCAACAACTGCTGAGAAAATCCAAATGGATCTCTGTGAGTAGGAGAAATCAGAAAAAGAAAAACAGATAATATGCAATTCTTGCTGAGTTGTGGTGATCTGCAGAAAAATTAGTTCAATGCAGAATCTGGTAATCTGTGGGACGAAGAGACCAACAGTTGGACGTATGTACGAGGTTTGCCTGCTCTCTGCTTCATCTTTCTCCCTCTCTGTCGTCTCATCTGCCCTTCCTGTTTCACCCTTCTCTTATCCATCCCCCTTTTATTTCTGAGGAAGTTTCTTCACCTTCTATTCTCCCACGGCCTGATGTGTAGTCTTCCCAGCAGAAAGTTGCGAATCAAGGCATGAGTTAATATTATTCAGGGTTCACAACTTGCTTTTCAAGGGTTCAGGGTTCACAACTTGCAGTCATTAAAGAGAGGGAGGGTGGGTTTAGCTATAAAGTGTTTTTATTCGTGTTTTGTAACTTTCCGTTTTCCAATGTTCCACTTCAGTGACTCATACACACACACGTGTTTGTTTGTTGTCAATGGGAATGTTGTTACTGTGTTGTTTGTGGAATACCATGACCTGTGACAGCTTCTAAATAACTGCATTGACAGCTGGAATCGGCTCCAGCCCACCCATGACCCGTAACTGGGATAAGCAGCGGAAGATGAATGAATGAATGAATGCACAACCATGTCTTTAAGTTATGTTCTGCCATTGAAATTATTATATTTTCACGCTGTGGGATACTTCTGTTCTTTGTCGGAGACCAGTGGTTGGGGTTTAAACACATCTTTGTCAGAGTCACACAGTGTATATTCCCATCACACCACAGGATCATTTAGCCAGATAAGTGCTTTGGCAGATTCTGGATCAAAAAATTTGCAGCTGATAAATATCTCACCACAAGTATGTCCTGTTATGGCACTTTGTCTTTTACTGATTAACATTCTTTAGATAACACCAGGGACCTGGAGTTTGATTCTGCTGAAAGGAGAAAAGCAGGTCTGTTCTGCTCATTATGAAAAGTTCCCCTGCTTAAATCTGTTTGTCTTTTTGTGTGGTCCCCAAAAACAAGCCTGAGGACTGGATCACCCCCTGGTGGCTGCTGTCAGTACAGGACATTATCACTGAGGGACGGATTAAACTCCATTCTCAAAGTGGTAGTTTGGAGTTTGTCAGTTTTGTTTGATTTTGTGTGTGCAGTAACCCCCCTTTTATCTAAAACAACTCGCTCCATCAAAGAATCTCTGAAATTTACACAGAAATCAGTACTTTGTGGCGGATTCATCACATCACATCTAGAAATGTCTATGTCAGTGGGCAAACATGTCAAAATGTTTTTACTTCCTGTAAACATGAGTACACCATTTGCAATTGCATTAGATTCAGTATCTTCAATTCTAGATGTTTCCCTAACCAACCAGCTTCCCAACGGACTGCCCACAAACAGTGAAGTTTGGGCCCCTCACATCGTCCATCCTGTCACTAAGCACGGACTCCCCACATGGCTGCGTGCTCAGCCCCTTCCTGTATGCGCTATAGACGTGACTGCATCACTCAAACATCATCATGAAATACGCAGATGACACTGCAGTGGTGGGCCTCATATGCGCCTTCTCTGGTGTTGTGTGGTATTAAGCCAAATACATAACAATTCCTGGGAGTTGGACTATGATCAGCTATTAATTTTGCCACCTGCCGGTAGGTGATTGTCGAAAAGTGTGGCAGTGCAAGATGACTACATGGACTCATCCATGGCATCGGGATCCATAATGTTCATTAGTGGCTTTGTCGTGTTGAACGGAATTTGAGGAATCCATCATTTTTGTGAAGGGCTTTGTCATGTTGAGCAGAAGTTGAGCTGTGTAACTTCAGAGCCTGACATGGCAACTATGGTCATCATAGTCTTTAAAATGTTCTTTTTGGACTTCACAGAACAGGGGTGGGGAACCTTTTTCATATCAAGGGCCAAATCATTTTTTATAAAGTACTCCGAGGGCCATACTATTATATATACTACACGTACTGCTATGAACACATACCGTGCTAGGGGTGTCACGATAATAGATTTACTTGGTATGATTATTGTCAGAGAAGTAATCACGATTTTATAATTATCGCAATCATTATGCATTTATTAATTTCACAATGCTACCAATGTGTAAAATCACATTAATACTCATTATAGTTCTTTAAGTTTCTTTTTATTTATGTATTTTGATGCAACATAACAAAAATACAATATAAAATGCCAATAATCCCATTGGAATTTAACAAAAATTATCTCTGCTCTGTAAACAATTAACATCCATAAGAGGATTTCTCCTCACAATTAATTAAATGTGGTGTTTAAATGATAATTGTGACATCCCTATACAGTACCCTAGGGATGTAAAAAAAAAAGTTCAACTTGTTTGTCTTTGGAAGACGAAAAAAAATCCATAACCACTGTGTTACTGAATGTGCACACAGACTCTCATGATGTATGATACAGTGGCATCAACTAAATCACTTGGATCCAGTCTCAGACGGCTCATTTCTTTTTTGACTAATGTTGTCAACCCTTTCTGCGCGCCAACCATCGTGGGTGTTCCATCGGTGGTGATGCAACTTCTTAAGAGGCAGTTCAAAATTGTTCCTGGCTACAGCAACTTGTTTGAACAAAGCCTCACCTCTGGATGTGCCGTGCATGGCTTACAAAGACAGCTACTCCTCAGGAAGCCATTTAGTCCCAGGTGAGCTGGGTAAATTCCGTGATTAAAAGGCTCTAATTAACATCAGGACACCTAAAGGACAAAAGTGAACATGTCGGTCTTACTTGGAAGAAAATCTGTGGGCAATCAGACTACAAAATGCCTAACCCCCATCCTCATAGTCACTTTGTACAGCTCACTTCATCAACCAGTAATATAGATGTGCAATATATATAAATAAACCCCAAGGTCTCCAAAGCAACTTATCACACGTCAGTCTCGTGTGTGGCTCTGAGTGTGTGTGAGTGCATCGTAACAATTTTGCTATTTTCACTGGAATTTTCATATTTCCTGCTCATTTTTATACTGTTATCCTTAAATTTGTATTGATATGCTGCTCTTTTTTATTGCACTACGGGGAAGATGCCCATGTCAGTAATAGAGTAAATAAAGTACTTTTACTGAAGAAAACGGAATTATCAAATTTGGATTTAGTCAAGCTAGTTTTTGTTTATTTCTTGGTTAATAATAGTTACATCCTTTGTGAAAAACATGTTTACCTTCGATGATGAAAACCTAAGCAGCATTTAAGTATTTTCATCACGTTGTTCAGAAAGAACTATGTTCATTTTTTCAATGTGGATTGTGTGTGTACATTGGAGCAGCTCTGAGAAGGAAACCAGCAGGAGAACGACTGTTAAGTTCTTACTCAGAGAGCAAGTCTGAATGTCAAATATAAACAAAGGCGAAAGTGCATCAGACATTTCAGCAGAATCAGCTGTTCGCCCATTGACAGCTGGGATCCGCTTCAACCTGTAACAAGCGGGAGATGACCAACAGTTCATTCAACAGGGGGCAAGGTTCAGGCAGCTGCTGTGGTGCATGGCACATTCATACTGGCGCTTTGATGATAAATAAAATACGCAAAGCACGATGGCAACACGCGTCTTTATTTTCTGTACATCTCACTGAGTCTGTCAGGGAACATGAACAATGTTAATATTTCCCTTTTCACCAGCTCTCATCCAGTCTGACATTGGGGCCCTGCAGAGAGCAAACGTCTCAGCGTTCAGTGACTGCATCCCTAGTTCGCATTTCAAAAAACTTTAATATTTAAATACAGGTTTTGTTCAAATTGTATGATACACAGATTTACGTTTGATCTTTGTGCTTTCACAAGCGGAAAAGAACATTAGGGGAAGTGTTTAACGTTAATTGAACTGCTGACTTAAGAAATTCGACACAAAATATCTGATCACTCATGACAAAAAGGTCAAGAGGTTACTTATGTGACCGTTCAAAACTTGAGGTTGTTGTGGCACTGGATGGTGCTTCATCAGTACTTCAAATACTTAAAAAAAAATTTTTTTTACAGCTTTAAAAAACATTAAGAACAATGTAGAGGATTTCTGAAGTTCACTGACACCAGGATGGAGTGCAAAGCCATATGACGACATCAATATGGGAACAATTATATGAACTGTGAGATGGGAAAAGGGGTTCCTTACCCTGTCCTCTGAAGATAAAAAAATAGAATGAGTGTCTTCTATATGTCTTCTATATACCCATGAGAAGCACATAACCAGAGAAAGGGAGCATACATAAAATCCTTGGCAGACATAAAAAGTTATGGCTTGGCCTGAAGTCAAAGGACTTGCCAGACACGTCATTTCAAACACACACACACACACACACACACACACACACACACACACACACACACACACACACACACACACACACACACACACACACACAC
>CAAKHB010007243.1:0-34392 GCA_901007665.1 Aeoliscus strigatus | reverse complement strand
GATGTATGCATCAGAGCTGACAACACTGTGCAAATTATTACCGGTACTTTGAGGACATTAAGTGCCAAAGAAAAAAAGACTAAGATCATAAATAAACAATAAAATAAAAAGGAAAAATGGCTAAAGCGATCATTATTAATAACACAATGTTTGTTTGACAAGACGTATAATAATAATTATTATAAAACAATTTAAGAAGAGTAATTTTGGTTGGATACCAAATAGCCAAACATATTTCCACCCGCAGTATTTACAGTAACTATGTCCTCCATTACATTAAGGTTTCTGAATGTTGTCCAGTTTCTTTATAAAATGTCTAAATGGGTCCATCCAATAAGTCATCATAGAGAACAGCTCATCAGGAATGTAAACCCCTCTGCAGAGGATCACACATGGACATTCAGCATTGCATATGCACATTAAGCAAGATTTCAAACAGCAAACAAGGATTCATGTTTAATGTGAATCATACAATATTCCATCACCACCCCTTGTTTCACTGTTAAATGGTCGAGTACTCATTTGACATTTGACAAATCCTGTTGAAAGGTAAGCGTTCATCATGTTCCCAAGCTGAACTATCCCATATTCCTTTTTAACATGGAGGATCGGTAGACTCACCAGGGCCACCCTCTCTGAAATGAATATCTGGATTTTTTAGTATGTTCTGAAAGACAGAAGACTGTTTTCATGGTGGGTTACAATTCTGAAGAGGGGAAGAAAGTCCACTGATGCTTACTCTCCTATGTCCTGGTCCCACAGATACAGCCCCACCCTGCAGGGTTTGGGTCAGGCTAACTTGGGCTGTGCTGAAAGAGGTTATCCGGCCACTTCCAGCAATCTGGAGGTTGACTGTGGTTGCGTAACTGGTCCTCTGGTTCCCCAGTTTGGTAGAAGAAGAATAGGCAAAGGGTACTGGTGATGTTGGGGGTAAGGGGGAGGGGATTGTGGGTAAAGGAGATGATGTGGCGGAAACTGGGACTTGAGAGGGTGGTCTCATTAGGGACGGGTAGATTTGGTGCTGGTAGTGGGCAGGTGGAGACGGGGTCATACCTGAAGAGGGGAGCACCACACAGGATAACGCATGGTTCTGTTTTTGGGAGGGTCGGGGAACATAGGCACAAATAAGCTGACTGCGACAGTGACCCTCTTCCAGCTCAGTGTCACCCCATTCTGCTTGATTGTCTGTTGGAACAGTTGAGGCAACAAGGCTTTGCAAGAGTGGGACAAGAGGAGAAGAGTCTGTTATATTGTTGCTTTCATGTCTGTTATATTTATTAGAAAGCCCTTGCACATCTGGCGAGGGTACAGAGGTAAAATGCTGCCCACTAAGGTGGCCCTTCCCTGGAGTCTTCTTGCTAGGAGAGATAGGTGCATTAATTCCAGGTTGAGGGCTAACACAGGATGGTGAGTTGCCAAATGAGGACCATTCACTCCTTGGACTAGTTGTACCAGACTCCTGCTGGACAAAGGAACCTTGATCACTACCATTAAAAACAAGGGACCTATGACTGCTCTCAGCCCAAGAACGGCGCAATCCACAAGGGTTAGTCCTCGCTGGACTTGGGGGTCTATCTGCCAGGTTAGACAAAGACCTTCGCAGGGTTTGGGGGGTTGTCTGGGATGTGGGAGGCCAGTGTGGAGAAGGGGACAATGCTCTGGAACTATGTAGTTTAGCTGAAGAAGATGGAGAAGTAGAGAAAGATGCACTCTCCCGAGTTGATGAGCCTACTGTGGAAGAAAAGGATTGAGGAGGAATAAATCTGGGGTTTCTAGGCTGAGGCACTGCAACATTATTATTATTTGTCCAAACTGAGACACCAATGGGGGGCGGGGAAAGGATTTGTGGGCTTAAACATAATGATGATTGTCCATATCCCACATTTGAAGAAGCAGTCCCATGTATTTCCAAAGTCAGGCCTAATGGATTATGAGAACTTGCACCTCTTGTTCGTGTGCTGGGTGGGTGGGGGGGTTTGTTTGCCATGGGAGAGGAGTAATTATGTTGTGGAGGAGGGGGGTAGATATGTGAAAGTGATTCTGGGCTTGGAGAGGGAGATGGAGACTGCACTCTTGAGCTCGGTTCAGATGCAGAAAATGGTCGAGCCACACGATTATGTGACGCGGACCAGACAGGATCATGGTTTTCTGCTAAGGTAGCATCCACACAGCCATTAGCGAGTGACACCTTTTGTGCCTGACTGACTGACAAACCACCATTACTGAAAGCACCATTCCTATGGTAGCTGCTGGTATTACTGGAACTGTTGGTTGCTGTGATGAAACCAGGGAAGCTAATGTTGTTGTTGTTGTTGTTGTTGTTGTTGTTCTGCAACAAGTATGTTTTAGAGTGGTGTAATGAAGTGCAGGGGGAGGATGGTTGAGGAGACTGTGAACCGGTGAGTCTCACAGAAGGAGTGTTTTGGGGAAAAGAAGGGCTAGTTGCCTGCATAGATGAAGGACACCTGCACTGGGAGCTAAGAAAGGAAGTGGGACTCCGTGGATGTGGGTAGCCATCCATAGTGCATCCCAACTGGGAATGGGCAGGTGTGGTGGAACCTGGCTGACTGGAAAGGAGTTTAGGTGATGGGGAGCCATGTCGCTGATGAGAGGATGGTAAGGTCTGATGCCTAGCAGTGTTCTTTTTTGCCATACTCTGACTGATAGACTGGCTGATACAAGAGGCAGCTAAAGATCTGGTAAATGTGGAGGAAGATATACTGGGAGCAGAGCCTGGTGGAGAATGTAGGGAAGGGGCCATTGTAAGGGAGGGAGAAGGCCCTGCTCTTAGGGATGAAGACTTCCCAGAGGAAGAAGATAAGGAGGAGGAGGGAGCAAAAGCAGGAGAACATGTGGAAGAGGAGACAGGTGGAGCGCTCATGGTGGTACCCCTACCAGAGGAGGGTTCAGAAGAAAAACAGGGAAGAGGCCTGTACACAGTGTCAGGGGAGATGAAACCTTCAGTAGACGAGGGGGTAGGAGAAGATACTTGAATGACTCTGAAGGGCGATGGGCAAACTGATGCTCGGATAAGGGAGGAGGAAGGTGTAGAGATAGGTGAAGCAGATGAAGCAGGTGAGCTGTGTTTGAAGCTGGGTCTAATGGCTGTTAGACCCGTGGCAAGGTCTGTGTCCTGGTCAATAGGAACGACGACCACCTCATTGGCAGTGTCCGAGAATAAGCTCAGGCTGGATGGTGACACGACAACCTGTTGGTCTGGTTCCCTGGAAAAGACAAACAAACATTTAAGAATCTCTAATTTATTGGAATATTTTCTTCAAAGTTATAGAGTGAGTTTATTTGCTGATTTGGTGGTTTGTTATTGGACTTTCACCAATACAATTTGTTGTGGGTAACTGCTGGGAAAAATTATTAATAGACCCCAGACATACCTATAGTCATCAGGAGCGGTTTTACTGACATTCCAAGTGTTAGACAGAAGCCCTTTTCCCATGGTAGTGGGCAGTTCTGGTGGCCTCTGGCTCGTGAATATTGGTAGACAGCCAACAGACAGAGGGCGTGGCTGGCTAGATGTTGATTCCAGGCTTTGAACCAATTCTTCTGGACTTGGAGTTGCCCCTTCCTTTGCTTTGTGACTTTGCAGGGGATCTGTGACTTTGTGACAAGAACCCTGTTGCAAAGAGTCCAAGGTGATATAGGAGGGCTGTTTCAGATTGCTTAGGGGCTCATCAATCTTTGGCCCATCAGAGGTACTCAGAACAGTGGTGCCTCTGCCCTGTGGGTGCACAGCTTCACCCTGGGCCTCCTCTTTGGCCACATCTAGGTTTTGTAAGATGAAGCTGCTGTGATTTGTTGGAGTCTGGCCTTGTGTCGATGCCGCTCTCTGTAAAATCCCTTCAGGGCTTGGCTCTCCATTTATGAGTCCTTTGACCACGTATCCATCCCCTGCATGAAAAGGTAAATTGTCGCTTTGCATAACTTTACTTTCATCATGTTGCATAAAATCATTGTATTCAGGGACATATTTGTCCTGTATACACCGCATAGCTGGTACATTCTCCTTGTAGTTAGAATGCTCCTCTCTTTCTTTAGACATATTCCACTGTGGCGTGTGAAAGGAGAGATTCGGCTCAGATTCTGTAGCCTTCCAAATGGTGTTAACAGAGGCAAAGTCTTTCATGAATGAGTAAACATGGTGTTCAGCACTCAGGTCAGACCTACAAACAATCGAAAGAAAAATGAGTCACCTGTATGTCAAATGTTTGGAATGAAAAAGATTCTGTCTGGCAGACAATAGAATGTGATGATATGAACTCCAGTGACTGATGATAACTGTACATAATGACAATATCAGCATTTCATCATCAGCACTTCAAACATTTCAGTCGGTTTAAGCACTTTAAAAGACATGAGGATGCGATGCAAAATTTCCAAAATATGGGACTAATTAAGACTTGTCTTAGGCTTATCTTAAAAAGTGACAAATACTGCTAAATTTTACACCGCAATAACACAAACATTTTCAACATACATGGTATGACTACTTCAGAGGCTGATGATTAACTTAGCATCCATCACCTATTTCTATTCCCGCTTTACATAAATGTCTTTATATTGTGTTATTAAATGCAGTCTACTCACCCCTCTCCTTTGTTTGTCTCTTCATTATCTTCATTTACGGTCATATTGACCACCCCACGGGGGTCAGCAGGGCTGGAGCTCTGATCTTCAGGTTGGACTCTTTGATGACATCTAGACTCTGATGAAGCAGAGGACACTCCAGAGGAGCTGCACCTGCCATTGTAGCTGTTATTTGTGGCAACAGTGGAAGTCCGAGAAGTGGACACCTTTTCCTCTTGTATAATGGAAGTTTGGGAGCCACCATGTGATCTACAGTCCTTACGAGAGTTTTGTTCTTTAGTCAATGCAGAAATGAAGTCTCTGGGCCTGGACAGGGTGAATCCGTTTGTCAGGTGGTGACCATGAGGAGCTGGCTGCTCTTTGACCAACAGTGGAGACTGGCAGGCGACTTTGTTTGACTCCAGCATATCTACAACAGAACAGCAGAGAATAAACCTTAGTAATGGATTAAAACTGTCAATAGTTACTTTGATTCATTTATCTGAATCTGTAGGCCATGTTCCTTCATCTTTAAAAAGAGGAAAACCTACCAGTTTTCTTTTCCAGCCTCTCCTCCTGGATGCTTTGGTCCCTCTGGCTTACAGTTTGGTTCTGGTACTCGCTATAAGCCTTGGTGGACCTCTGGGTTTGTGTTGGACTCGTTGTCTGTTTTGCCTGTTGAATTTGCATTTGGTCACTAGGTTGTGTCGTGGTCTTACTCTGAACTTTGGTCTGAGATCCATATTCCATATGTGATTGGACTTTTGGCTCAGTATGAGTCTGACTACGATGTGCATTGGCCTGTGTATGTCTTTGGGTATCATACTTTGGAAGTTTGTTGATTTCCACTGGGCACTTATAATCAACTTGTGTTTGTTTTTTAGCCAGGTGCTGAGTGGATACTCCAGACAACCTAGCAACACCCGAGGATTGGTTCCGTACTCCACTGGCCCGTTTCTGATGTAGTGGGACCTTCATGCTGCTGGCTTTGGCACTGTACATCTGGGCCAATGTTTGGACTTTGCTCAGAATACGCTCTGAGTTTACCATCAGTGAAGGGTCCACAACAGGGTTTGCCTCAAAGAACCCAATACCAGCTATGTCGGCTGCCATGCCTTCAAACAATGCTCGGTTTGCTGTGACAATCCTTGAGTGGTAGGAGTATCGACCCACTTTTATCTCACTGGGAAGACCCTCAAAATTCCCACTAGTCTTATACATATCTCTCGATTTGGCCCTAGTCCACGTGGATGAAACTTTGGTCTCAGTTTTCTGACATTCTAAAAGAGGAGTAGAAGAGTCCTTGTGGCTTTCTGTTGGCGCAGATGGGGCTACATTTCCATTCCCATCAGCACCAGCTTGCTCATAAGCAGTACTTTTGTTTTTTTTATCTCTGCATCTGCTCTGTGTAGCGATTCCAATGGTGTTCCCCTCTGGTTTTGCCTTCAGTTCTTCCTCTGACTGTATTTCGCAGACAATTTCTGTTCTCTCTACTCCAAGAGGTCTGTCTGGTTGTGACTGCAGCTTCAGGCCCATTTGGTTTGCATTCAGCCTGTCTTGCATGCAGCTGTCTGTCTTAAATGGGACACTTTTATCCTCTGCTTCAAACTCATTGCGGTTTATTTGTTTATCTGTTTGTCCATCCTCTGCTTCGGCTGAAAATGTTGTTTGAGAAGTGACAGGTCCAGTAGGGGAGCTAGATGGTACCTCTTGTTCAGTCTCTCTGTTGTTTGGGTCAATTGTTTCGTTTCTGGATTGCCCACTCTCAGCCCCGACTTCCTGTTCACTCATGTCAAAGCGTGACACAGACTCTTTAACCAGGCCTGTGGGAATCTGTGAGAAACTGTTTCTCCTTCTTGACGTCACTCCTTCTCCTGATCCATCTTCTTCCTCTGCCTCTTCCTCCTCAGCCTCAGCTGCTGCCTCATAGTAGCTTCTGATTTTTTCAATAATTCTTTTGTCACGCTTGGTAAAAATTGAGCCTCTTTTGGGTGACTTACAGTTTTGGATGGGTTGATGACTCAAATCTGGATTTGAGGAGGAAGTGGGGGGCTCTGTTCTGTCCTTGAGTCTTGATGAGTCACAGCGTGTCTCTCTCTCTTCCACGGGCATGCATCGATCATGGTCTGAGTGAAGGACAGGCGAAAAGAATGGTGGTGGAGTGGGGATGGCACACTCTCTCTCTCCATCTATTGTTTTGTTCATGTCTTTCTGGTTTTCCACTTCATCTTTTTGTGTCTCTCCATCTCCATTCTCTCCCCTTTCCACTTGACTTGTTGCATTTGAGATTTCTTGAATTTCATTTAATGTTTTTGTATTTTCAAGTCCATCGCCCTCTTCAGACCCACTACCCTGGCTTTGGACGGTGCTGTCATTCACCATGTCCTGTTTTTCACAGTCTGGTTGCAATGTATGCTTTTGCTCTGGGCTGGAGGGGCGTGCCACTGGGGGCAGGGGGCAGGTGAAGCTGTTTTTGTTTGATGGAGCCTGGGTCTCTTTGGGCGAATCTTTGCCTTGCTCCTTAATATATAAGAAAGAAGAGTAAGAATTAACAAAATATAAATTCCTTGACTTCGATTTAACCCGATCAGCTTCTTCATGTTCCCCAGACAATTAACCACATACAGGTGCTGGTCATATAATTAGAATATCATGAAAAAGTTGATTTAGTTCAGTAATTACATTCAAAAAGTGAAATTTTATAAAAAAAAATTAAAAATTATATTCATTCATTGCACACAGACTGATATATTGCAAATGTTTATCTATTTTAATTTTGATGATTATAACTGAATAATGTCTTGAAAATCCCAAATTCAGTATCTCAGAAAAGTGGATTATTACTTGAGACAAAAAACTGGTACTGGTAGCTTTGGAACTGTGTGCAGGTCCCGGGTCTTGTTGGAAAATGAAATCTGCATCACCATAAAGATGGTAAACAGCAGGAAGCATGAAGTGCCCTAAAACTTCCTGGTAGATGGCCGCATTGACCTTGGACCTAAGAAGCACAGTGGACCAACACCAACAAATGACATGGCACCCAGAACCATCACTGACTGTGGAAACTTTACACTCGACCTTAAGCAACATGGATTCTGTGCCTCTCCTCTCTTCCTCCAGACTCTGGGACCTTAATTTCCATGGGACATGCAAAATTTACTTTCATCAGAGAACATATCTTTGGACCACTCAGCAGCAGTCCAGTTCTTTTTGTTTTAGCCCAGGTGAGACGCTTCTGACGCTGTCTCTTGTTGAAGAGTGGCTTGACATCTGCGACAGCTGAAACCCGTGTCTGGCATACGTCTCTGCGTGGTGTTTCTTGAGGCACTGACTCCAGCTACAGTCCACTCTTTGTGAATCTCCCCCACATTTTGAATAGTTTCACAATCCTCTGCAGGGTGTGGTTAACCCCCTTGCTTGTACACTTTATTCTTTTCCTTCCCTCCATCTCTCCATTAATGTGCTTGGACACAGAGCTCTGTGTACAGCCAGCCTCTTCAGCGATTAACCTTTGTGTCTTGCTCTCCTTGCACAAGGTGCCAACGGTTGTCTTCTGGATAACTGCCAGGTTAGCAGTCTTTCCCATGATTGTGTAGCCTACAGAACTAGACTGAGCGACTATTTGCCTTTGCAGGTGTTTTGAGTTAATCAGCTGATTAGAGTGTGGCACCAGCTGTCTCCAATATCGAACCTTTCCACAATATTGAATTTAGTCAATTTGTGGTTTTCATTAGTTGTCAGTTATAATGATCAACATTAAAAGAAGTAAACACTTGAGTCAGTCAGTCTGTGTGAAATGAATGTATACATTATACAAGTTTCACTTTTTGAATGGAATCACTGAAATAAATCAGTTTTTTCAAGATATTCTAATTATGTGACCAGCACCTGTATATCTACGTCATATTTGGAGAACAGTTGAGGGTGTTCTAACCGTTGCATCAGGACAAATGGAGGTGAGTCCCTCCCTGGCTCTGCTCTGGTTGATGAACTCCAGGATCTCCTCTGTGATGGACAGGGTGGGTGGAGGACATAGGGAGGTCAGCTCCTCCACATCCTCTTGCTCCTGGGCAGAAGATGAATGATGATGTTACGTTCTACTATTTGGGCGTCAAACATACAGCTCTGTATATCTAATCTGCTGTTAGTGTCACAGTCTATCTTCATCTATCTTCAGCTCACACCCCTGCCTAAGAAAAAAATACCTCCTCTTCCTGGTTCGGCGGAAGTGGCTTGGTGTGGTCAGGCTCCATCTCAATGACTGAGGATGCGAGCGTGCTGCTGCTGCCAGCCGAGCCCAAACTGTTGGCCTGGCACAGCTCCCCCTCACTGCCTGACAGCTGCGAGAACAATGTTTGCAGGATGAGTTGACAGAATGGGCTTACAGACTCAAACAAAGCCTCATGCAGCTGCTTGTGTGCATACGTGTAATATTTTCTAATTATTTTCGTGATCAATCCAACTGCTGATAACATCTTCAGTGGTGGATTTGTTCACAATTCATTTCCCAAACCCTAAAATGATGCCAACAACCCCTCAGATATCTTGTTTTATCCACACACGTTGTCATTCTACGACCACTAGATGGGAAAAGATGCCAGAAAATATTCACCTTTAACCCTTTAACACCAAAGGTATCCCTGGTACTACACTCACGCTAGCATACTGTGGAGTACCATAATTATTTATTACAACTACAACTTCCTGTAAAGTTGATGCATGTTGCTTTAATTGTACTACCGTTTTTATTAGCTCTTCTCTCCAGAAGCTCTGACAGGATGCCAAATTAGAATTTGTTCTTGTATCCCCCTCCCCACCTGACTGAATTTACTTGTGTACATCACGTTAGCATGCTAACATGAACCACAATACACCAAACAAGAGCCAGAGACAATCTTACCTTCAGAGCTGGAGCAGTTCCGTAGATGAAGGTGACAAATGTGAAGGTGAAGAGAGGAGAAGAAGGAATGTAACAGAGAGACAGGATGGTCGTTAACAGAAAGCTACAGACCACAGGCATTTGACACAAATCCAACATTTGCTCTTTATTCTCCAACAAAACTGGCCCCAGAGACAAATGCATAAAACAGGTTGTGGACATGCTGTGTTAAAGGTGTTTGTGGAATGTACTTGAAGTGAGAAGTCATGTGTTACGTGAACCACAGACCCAATCAGATAGTTTTAAATGAAGGTTGAACCCTTTAACACCGATGGTATCCACAGTACTACATTCATGCTAATAATGTTAATATTTATCAAAACTGTATAAAATTAAGTTTAAAATTGTTTTGGACAAAGTGCAAAACATGCTCACCTTGTTGATTAAATGCAGTTTCAATGTCTTTCACTGGAGCTGGAAGACAAATGAGACGAGATGTGTCAGTGGGGTGAAATTTGCGTGAAGACAAAACAAAGAAAGATAAACCTGCTACAACATATATACAAACAGGTCCGCCTGACATGAGGAGGACACGCAGAAACGCCTGAAGACAAAATGTATTATTCATCATGTGGAAATGTGTCTTTTTCAACCTTGATTTGTCTGTCTACCTGACTGTCTCCTTGTGCGTCTGTAGGGGAGGTTTCCCTCCAGCAGCAGTGGAAGACCTTTTCTCGACTTCTCGGGTGTGTAGAGCAGCAGCTCAGGGGGCTCTGGAGGAAAAAACAGGGCAACATACATTTCTACTCATTCTTCTCATTACACCTCAGTTGTCATTCATAAAGTACAAATAATACATGACTGATGTTCAAACACCGGATTCGAATCTTCAGTCAATACTCAGAGTCCAGGGACATTAAGAGGAATCTGATGATTCATTAATACTACATTTCCCCAATCAGCAGAGTCAAAATCACTGGCAAAGTAGTTGTTTTAAGTGTAATGGATCGGTACAATCTATTCATTAAAAAGATTCCTTCAGAAGATTTGTTCAATAGATTCATTCAAAAGATTTGTTTACTGAACAAATTATATGGTATTGTAATTTACAGCATGTTTTCTTGTAATGTAATCAACTACATTTATCTATTAGTGCTCAGATACAGTCAGTTTTCCGGGTAAGTTTAGTTTTCACTGAGTGAGTCATGTCAGTCAACTTGTTCGCAGGGAACGAACATATCAGGTTTACCTGCAGCAGTTCACTGCCGGACTTGAACTGTTAAATGAATGAATATTTTCACAAAGTGATTCAGTACTGTTTGTTCACCCAAAAGATTTCTTCTTTAGAACGAATTGTTGGCGAACAGGACAACACGAGTTAAAAGTCCGCTGCCAGCAGTGAACCATTAAAAGCCGCATGTGAAACGATTCTTTGCAGTAGAGCAGAACACTACCCCTGACCTGACTGACGCCTGCCACGGTGATAGCCATGAATATCGTCCAGTCTGGGCGACGCAGACAACCTCTTCAGGTCCTGGTCAAACTGAGGGGCTGAGTAACAAGAAATAGTGTTAGACATATCTGAGACACAGATAGAAGAAGTCTGATGGATTTACTCTTATTTATTATGTGTTGGATTTTACACAATTTTTATGTTTTGTACTATTGAAACTCACACTGACAGAAGTTGTCTCCCAGGACCTGCCTTGCCTGCAAACGACACTCAGTGACACATCAACAGGAAATAGGTTCATGTCAAACTGTCACTGTTTTTGAGTTTCATTCATTTTGCATGCAAACCACCAGCGCTTATGCAGTTATTCCGAAAGATAAAATACATATGAGTGTGTTTGTTTGTATTTATCAAACATAACATTCATAATAATAAATTATTATTATTATTATTACCACTCACACAGTAAAAGAGTCACACTCCAGGAATGAACGTTTGAACATTTCTCAATCAAGTTCTTTTTTGCATCTTTGTAAACAAATTGATCCCAGATGTTGATGGAGTTTGTGTAAATGACCAGCAGGTGGTAGCAAAGTCCAGACAGAAAACAACACCTCCACCTAAAGGCCCAAACTTACCAGGAGCAGATTCCACAGAGGTCCGTGCGGACTCAAAGTGGATGTCTGCAAGACCCTGGGTGTCAGTGGAGGGTGTATGACAGAAAAATGTAAACATCGCACAAGGATTGTGTGAAAGCTAGGGGTTCATGAAAATTACAAAGGTAACTATGACGGTGGTGTGCTCATCGATGGAAGCTCTGATGATTGTGGACATTTGACGCTCTGCTCACCGTACGCTGTAGTCTGTGAGCACCATTAGACTGACGGCGCGTCATAAAATGACTTTAGTTCAGAGATTTGCTCTCTCACCTTCTGGGGGAGAGAAGCTGGGTGGTTTTCCACAATGATTTTCTTGAGGTAGTGCACCCACAGTCTCTTCTCCTCTTGGTTCTTCGTCTGCGAGCAGAAGCATTTGCGACATTAATGGCAGGTATCCAAGGAGGTATTCTCCTCGTGTCTGACAAAATGATCAACAACACAAAGCAACATCGATGGAATGGCAAACGGCTGCAGCTCTCACCTGGACTACGTGCTGCTGTTTGGGAATTGTCTGGTCTGATACTCTGAAAGACAGCGGATCCTTCAGAGTCTCCACCAGCAACAGGTTGCAGCACTGCAGCCAAGGAAACAAACCACAGTTAGAGGCCTCACGGTAGCATGTAGCATTGTTAAACTTCTAAAAACCAACTTCATGAAACATGTCCCATCTTTGTTTCAGACGTGTGTCTCAGTACAGTCCTCATGTACAGCCCATTTTATGCTTCTGCTTAAAACGGTGTAGCCTGGCGTCACCTCTCCAGAAATGTAACTATGCATTACATTAGCTACATGGACCTCCACAGACACAACTATGACTGAACGGTTTGTGTCACGTGACTTTCCTAGATCTCAAAGCGAGACTTCTGTATTTGCAAAACAGAACCGACCAGAAGAACAGAACGGAAAATTATGCCAATCTTGTTGCTGTCACATGATCTGTTAACTTTTCACTTACTATTGCTAGAAGTAAACAAAGAAAAACAGAGAATCGCAAAAAAACGAAACATGGTGGCGAGATTTAGTGTGGAGCTATGAGACAGACAACGTGGAAGTAGAAACGCTCACAACGGTGTAGGGTACAACGTTGGGTACAACGTAGGGTACGACATGGACCGTTTTTTAAATTAATAAACATTGTGCATATACATATATACACAGACACACACATACACACAAACACACTTGGATCCCGGGAGATCTGAAGGAGAGAGGTCTCTGACTTCCAAAAGTAGTACAACTCACAGACAGGAAGCACTGTGTGTAGGTGGGGCTTACTGCTGACCCTGCCCCCACTGTGGCACAGTTTGAATTTCCAGGTCAGTGGCACGCTGAAGGAAAAACGAACGTGTGTGTGCTCTTACGAAGATGTGCGTGCTGTAGACAAACTGCTCCAGTCGCTTCTTGGCGATCAGCAGCATCTTGTCGAAGAGGAAGAACGCTCGCTCCTTCTTCACTCTGTGCACCTTGAAAGAACCTTCCAGAACAAGCTCACCAAACCCGCTGAGGTCAGGTCCGCTCCAGTTCACCAGTAGGGACTCTATTTCCTGCAGGGTGAAAGGTCAGAGGTTAAACAGAGTTAGAAGGTCCTGAGAAGTGCATTGAGCTCGGCTTTGATCATCAGGCTTCTTCTTCCATGAGGTTAAAGGTAACAGTGGAAGGTTGAAACTACCATGATGCAGGTCAGACAATTCTCTCCCAAATATATGAAAAAGAACTCAACCTTAACTGAACTTTGACCTTGACAGTACATGAAAGCAGACACACATAACAGCACCACCATCAGTGCAAATGTGGCCGTGGTCACCGGTCCAACATTCACCTGCAGCCGGATGGCATGTTCCTGCTTCCTTTTCATGTCGTTGATGTACCAGGCAACCGCTGTCATGGTGATGATGGCGTCATCCACCACCTCATAGCCAGGATCCGTCTTATCAAAATGTTTGGACAGTTCCTGAGACAGAAAGGAAAAAAGTAAACTTTCTCCCACCGCATACGAAGTGGCTCGTGTATCTACACAACCAAGTGATACATCCTGTAGGCAGATATACACCATCACCAAGAAGAAGACATGGATCATGTGACAGAAACAAACACAGGAATAAGAAGATGGAGGAGAATGTGAATGGAACCAGAAGGAGACAAACAGACACATCACATTCAACATGGTGAGACACCATTGTTGTTGTCGTTCGCATGAAGCTAAGGAGAGGTGGAGCGATGATGTCATCGTATAGGTTGGATACACACAAGAAACGGTGTCTTCACATTGATTCACTCTGGGACTCGGTTTCAACAATGTATGAAATGAACAACCAAAGGTCCAGACGACAGAAAACTACTGTGTGTGAGGAGGTCATATGTATCTGTGAGATATCATTTTGAAAATGGGAGGATGAAGAGGTGGAGGAGACACTGACAGCCAAATGTCTAACAAAAGCTAAAGTCTTCCCTCTGTTTCATCATCCCCTGCTCTCCACTGAGGATACGTCTGCTGTGTGTGTGTGTGTGTGTGTGTGTGTGTGTGTGTGTGTGTGACTGTCTTGTTTCTCTCTTTGTTCAACAATTTCCCTGCAAAAAGTCAAAATCTTGTATGTGTGTATGTGTCATATTTCTAATCAGTTAAAATAGTTTTAAAAAATCTCTTTGTACGTAAAATAAGACATCACCTGAAAAAAAAACTTTAGAAACTTTAAACAATCTTCACTTGTTTCAATCTAATTTTCACTTCCTTGTTTTAATGACTTTTAATCATTTTGTTGCCAAACACTTTGAGGTGCACAGGTGTATGAAAGGTGCTATACACATATAGTTTATTATTATTAATATTAATAGTAGTAGTAGTATATGAAAAACAAAAATCTGCCAGTGGAACATAAACAAAGAATCTTGCATAGACTTCTCCTTTTCTAAGTGAAAATCTGCTTGAAACAAGTGAAAATGATTTTTCAGATGATGTGTCGTATTTTAACTGTAAAGAGATTTTTTAACAATAAATGGGACATTTTGATTATAAATAAGACAAATATTCTTGGTAAGATTTTGTGTATTTGCAGTGGATTTGCAGTACTACCTGCAGGAGTAGGTGGTACTTGAGGATCCTCTGCACCGGTTTGAGCAGGTACGTCTCCAGCGGTAACGAGTGGTTCAGAGTTGTTTGTCTCTCCAGGAAGAAGCGAACCAGACTCTCGTTCTTCATGCAGTCCCTGAGCACCGCGACCGAGCTGCACAGAGAAGAGACGAGATATTTGTCATGCGATCAGCCCAGAGCTGTGAAAACACTCCTCAACAATCTTTGAGGAGCAGGGACCATTCCACACAGCACGTTCAGTGTGGTTCCTCCTCAAAACTCTTGTATTGTCATGAATGCTGAATGAAATCACAACAAACCTCGTTGACCCTTTGACACAGACGCACACTTTGGAGTACAATAATTACTCCACTATTTGGGTTAATTAGTTCCTGAAATCCTGAAATTTGGTTCCCACTCGGTTCCCCTACCTGGTGTGAAGAAGGAGCTAGGAGAAGGATAAAGCTGAGAATTTACCGTAATGAAACTCGGCTGTCATTACGGTAATTTCTCGCTGGCTTCTGGCTGCAGAGAAAATTGGATTACCATAATAACAGCAACATGGCTGATCTCAACTTTCAGGAACCGATGGACGTTTTCCGCTTTAGCTCTTTCTTCACACCAGGTAGAGCAACCAAGTGACACTTCTCAGCTTTCAGGAACAACTCAATGTGTTCTTATAGTGCAGATAGTCCACAGTATGCTTGCACTAATGTACTGCTGGGAATACCGTCTGTGTTAAAAATCTGATTTGTTTGAACTCAGTTCATCAGTAAAAATATAATGAGGTAGATCCTGTGTATTTTCTTCCACCTGGGGTGAATTTTATGGGTTTTTTTTTTTTTTCAGTGGAGCGGCGCTTTAAACCACAGTGATTCAGAGGAGTATACTTGCTACCATTTTTTTTCCTTGCAGCAGGTGAGAAGCTGCACGTTTGTCCAGAAATAACGTCTCAACTCCGACTCCTTCATCGTCGTCCAACAACTTTCTCTGGAACTCTGACGCGTTTCTGCTGCGTCTGACAGCTCATTGATGGATTTTACTGAATCGAAACAACATGCTTCAAACACACTGAGAATGAAGACTGATCTGAAAAAAAAAACAAACAAACGACTATGATCCACAGTGGGAGAGAAGTGAGATGTGCAGGTCGGGGGAGTGAAAACGAGGTGTGAATGTTCAGACGACAAGTCTCAGCCAGGACAGGAGGTAGGAGGAAAGACAGAAGTACAGACGGGTGGGAGAAGGAGCTGCCAGAGCTGTTTGGAGCGAGGAAACAACATTCGTTAAAAGATGAGGCCAGAGACGAATGCTCCAAAACTTAATCTGACCAAAACTGTCTTATTCCTAGACGGTGCCTCATTTCTTGTCATGAAATCTCTTTACACTTAAAATAAGAAAAAAGTAACAGGGCAATTTTCACTTGTTTCAAGCAAAGTTTCAGCTGAAATAAACAGAAAAATATGCCAGTGGAGAAAGATTTTTCTGTTTGTAATAAGAAAAAAACACTTGGTCCACTGGCAGATTTTTCTCCTTTTTCAGCTGATGTCTTATTTTAAGTGTAAACAGATTTTTTAACTAGAAATGAGACATTTTTATTAGAAATTATATATATATAATGTATATATATATAATATTCTGAGTAAGAATTTTGCAGTGAAGAACTGAGGCTGAACGGACTGATGGAGAAAAGGAGGTCGCTGCATAGTAATGGATCAAACCATGGGCCGTATATAAACTCTGGGGTACCGTGTGGACATGCGTCCTGGAGACAATCAGCGTCATTTGGCTGAAGAGTCTGAACAGCTGAACAGCAGCATCAAGAAGAGACAGAAAAGAGGAATAGATGAATATTTGATGAGTGAGACGGAGCAGAGGAGGAGAGCAAACGGGAGAAGCAGACGACAGAGGAGAGTTTCTCAGAGACAAACATTCATCACAGCGGGAAAGCAAAGAATTTTGGAGAACAATGGAGCAGGAGGAATTAGGAAGAAGTGAAACGTAACTTGGAAAAGAGGATGGGAGGAAGGAGGTCAAGGCAGAGATGGAGAGATATTTTTTCCTCCTCCGAATGATCACAGAAGCAGTAATATCTTCTTCAGATGCAGCGGTTCTCCACATTCAGAGAGAAACATCTGCATTGTGCATTTGGTTCGCAGATGAAAACGAATGAAACATATGAACATGAGGACGACACAACGGACGGTGTTAGTGGAGGAGTGAACCAGCAGCAGAAACATAAGAGGAACCATCAGTATCCAGCAGTGTGGACACGTTACAGTGTATGTGAAACTGCTGTGCTGTTTCCTCTCTGACAGAGGAACAGAGCTGATGTTTCTACTGATTCCATTCCAGGATGTTTATGTTTCTGATGTTTATGTAGAAACATCTGAGTGAAGAAGTGGGCGTGGAGAGTCCAACTACGGAGTGTGAAGTTTCCATGGCAACTTCACAGATGTGACAAACCTCTGGCTCATCAGGTTCATGAACTTCACACAGTCTATGAAGATACACATGCACACGTATGTGTGTGTGTGTATGTGTGTGCGAGAGAGTGAGAGAGAGTGTGTGTGTCCATTCTCAGCAGCAATCAACAGGATGTCTTTGTCTGCATCTTCTACAACCGTTTCAAATCTGTTATGTAGTATGAGGTCATATCTTCATGGTTACGGTCTGTGGACACGAGTGTGTGTGTGTGTGTGTGTGTTGAGCGAACATGTTCACAGTTTTCATACAACTAAACAAAATAAAACACCTCAGAGACAAAGTATTTCTATTCCAGAAACTTTGGACCCTCAATGGAATGTTTCTGTTTTCTGTTAAAATCTTCAATGGCCTCCAAAGACCCCAACACACACACACACACACACACACATACACGCACACACACTGGAACTCATCAGTTCCTAACTGGATGCTCATCCCAGAGCAGTTGCACAACAGCATAAATTATCTCGTCCGTCGTTGTGCCTCCAGGTCGACCGTCAGATTCCGTCTGTCTGCTAAGGTCATTTGACGTCAATTCATGACACACCATGGTCCGGAGACTCCACCCTTTCACGTCCCAGTGAAGCTTCATTCCTGCCGCCTTCTCTTGTTCGTCTCTACGGTCGGACTAACTAACCAAACACAGATCGGTTCTCGGCGGCGCTGCAGCAGCCACACATCTCCTGCCAAATGTGACCCGCTGGAAAAATTAAGTTCAGCTGATCGTCTTTTCTTCTGGTGGAGCTGCGACGTCCAAACAAAACTCAGAGCATCTTCTGAACCAACGGCCAACATACACAAGACTGTGACCACGACGAGTAATTCAGACCAGCCTGTTGCTGCCGCAGAAAGAGCTAAGACACTAACATGCTAGTATGCTAACACACTGCACGCTGAGGCTTCAGAACAATTCAGGCCGATACATTCATGTTTGCATACTTTGGAGTACCATGAAAACATCAACTGGTTCCTGAGCCGAGAAGTTGCGCTCACATCCAAGTTGCTGTCATTGCGGTAAAGCCCAGTTTATGCTTCTATGTAAAGTCAACAGCATACATACAACGTAGGGTCCATGTTGATGCGCTGACTACGGCATACACTGATGTCATCTCACCAGAAATGTTGTCGCGGCTACAAGGACCTCCACCAACGACAACAACTGTCATTAGACGGGATTTTCCCAGCTCTCAGAGCAAGACTGTGTTTACCGAGAAAATAGAACCAACCAATTTTTGACCAAAAAATTGAACGGAAAATGATGGTGATCTTATTGTAGTTAGTGCGGTCAAATGATCCGTGCACTCTCAGTCGCTATCGCTTGAAGGAAACAAAAAGACAATGACAAATGGCGGAGGAACAGATCCAGAGGAGGAACAGATCCAGAGGAAGAACAGATCCAGTGGAGGAGCAGATCCAGTGGAGGAACAGATCCAGAGGAGGATCGGATCCAGAAGAGGATCGGATCCAGAGGAGGATCGGATCCAGAGGAGGAACAGATCTGATTGTTGATCTGAAATCATTTGACCTAGTTTTTTACTTCAGTCTAATGGAGCTTTGTGAAGCAACGAATGGAGGTGATTATGTCGTCAACACATGCACACGAGTCAGAGATATTGTGCCAAAATGGAAACAGAGTCGAGTAGACACTTTGACTGTGGTACAACACATCACCGCGGTGTGTAACTGGACTTACTTGGGGTAGTTCATGCAGTACAGTGTGTAGATGTCAAATGCTTCACTCTGAATGGGAGAGAGAGAGAACACACACGTCACAGACAGAAAGAGTCAGTGTCTCACACACGTTTTATTTATTGTTGTAAAGTTGTAAGTTGTCTCAGTTCCAAAGGACGATATGTGTCACCATGACAACCAGCTCCGGTATGAGGAAGTACTGGGTCATTATCAATCACTACATTACTGGACATCTCTCATAGACATAGACACACACGGGCGCACACACACAGTTTTCATTGGGTGTTGTTTGATCCACAGCAGCAGGCTGTTTAATGACATGACGTGTGTGTGCGGCAGTAAATGACGCCGGTCAGCTGGTCCAGTTTTCACACACACACACACACACACACACAAACACTGTACTCACGCGTTCTACGAAGCATTCAGCGATGGCCGCAGCATGAGGGCTCCTCTCCAAATCCTCCAGAAGATCACTGCGGAGACAGGAGAGAGTTTGTTCAGGTCAGTGAAGAAAGGTCAGGGACACCAAACACCTCGCCAATCACGCCGATAAAACCAGTTCCTCTTGAACTCTGGTGTTCTTTTGCCGACCTGAAGGTCTCATGATGCTTTACGATCTGAGGAGGAACCCACTGGAGAATGGGTTCATCTCAGAGCTCCTCCACAGATCATTAGTATTTATAACTCGTGTTCTTTCATGCATCTGGGCTTTAAAACGCCCTTTTCTTCTTCTCCTTCTTTTTGTTTGGACTTTCACAAGCATCTCAACCTTCCAGCTCCAGTTTCACATTAATCATCTGGTTTATATGTGGAATGTACTGATGATCCACGGCTGCTTTTGACCCATCAGCAACCCACACACAGTGTTTCAGAACACGTTATAAAATCTTAGCTCCGCTACTGATAAACACAAATTGCAAAATACACTTTAAGCTTGACTCAACTCGACAGTTGTGGTTCCAGACACGTCTTTTTCCACTACAATTCTGTTCCTCCTCGGCGTGAATGTGGTTGTCATACCAACGGCTGCGCAAAGCTGCTGCGACGTATTTTATACACGACTCGAACACACAGAGGCAATGGTGAACTTGCTGCTTGCTCTGCGTTTGTCTCAGACAAAGCAGAGAAGAAAAAGAGAAGCTAAAAGACCAACCTTCCTGGAACCCCTGATACCAACGGCATCACTGACGATACATTGGCGCCAACATACTTCAGAGAACCGTAATTACGTGACTATTTATGCTATTAGAAAATGGTGATCGTGAGGTGCTTTCATTACGGTAATAACTCGTTGGATTCTAGCAACAGAGTGAATGGGATTACCGTAATGACAGCAACATGGCTGTTCTCAATTTTCAGGAACTGATCGAAAACTGATTGTTTTCTCCTTCTCCTAATGTCGTAATTGCAGTACTCCAAAGTATGCTAGCGTGAATGTAGCGCCAGGGATACCATCAGTGTTAAAGGGTTAAAAATGGCGGTTGATTGTTGTGTTGATGCTGGCATCCCTTTCTCTGGGAGGCCAGCAGCCTGGAGGAACCAAACACAGCAGCAGCTACGATCGCTGATATGGAAACGAGTCGAGCTGAAACTGTTGAGTCAGAAACAAACAACATTTGGGAGTTTTGGGAGTCTGGTGCTGATTACACGTCGTACTGCAAAGACTCACACGAACAGTGAATGTTTCCCACACAAACAAATAATTCTCCTCCGGCGCTGAGATTCATCTGATCCGTTGATTCCTTTATGTATTTCCAAACCACATCTGCGCAGTAGCATCATGTTGTCCTGTTTGCACCAGCTGAGTGCTGAAGCAATGATACTGTTTGGAGTCGATCGTGTGTGTTTGTGTTTTGGTTCTGAATCGGTTTGCTGAAGTCATTTTATGTGGAACGACAGCGACTGGCCATAACCTTGTGCAAACATCTTCTCGTATTTCTTTTAATGGTTAATGCTATTGGTCAGTGTCCCTCACTCACACACACACACACACTCTCACACACACACACACACACACACACAGGAAGCCGAGGTCTAACACCATGGAAGCAGAGACGTTACTCTGAATCACTCCTCTGGGCTTTGGGACAATGTGAAATCGTTTTCAGCTGAACAACTCTCACTGCTGGAACCCACTTGGCAAAGTTCCATTTGTTTCTACTGCTTCTGGCAGAGTGAGGAGCTAAAGGTCTGAGGATGACCTAGGTGTGACAAACAATACATCAGGAAAAGGCAGGAACTCTGTTTTGTTCTGTTTTGACTCGACGTCTGAGGCTGCAGCTCTTAGACTAACACATACACTGACGCGTGTGACGCTCCAAACATGACACGCACACATACATCAGCAAAGGATGCAAGGAAAGGAGACATGAGTAGAAGAGACAAGAGGACAGGACACAAGACCAGAGGAGGCAAGAGGACAGGAGACAAGAGGAGAGGAAGGAAGAGGAGAGGGGGCCAAGACAGGAGACAAGAGAACAGAAGAGATGAAAAGGAGAGGACATGGCAGAGGGGACATGGAAATGAGAAAGGACAAAAAGAAAAGAAGATAAGAACACACACACTCTGGCGTCAGGCCTCATTTTGTGGACGATGAACATCATTAGAGGCAGATTGGAAAGGGGAATTCTGGGTTTTTTTAATGGAGTGACCACAGAGGAGTGTGTGTGTCTGTGTGTGTGTGCGTGCGTGACCAGTGCGTGCGTGACCAGTGCGTGCGTGAAGAGACAATGTCAAACAATCAGGAGTTGAAAATGACAAACAGACGGAGGGAAAAGAATAGGAAAGAAACACAAATAAAACTCCGCACCAGTGATTGTTTCCCCACACTAACGCTAACTGCATCCAGTGACATGCTCACATCCTGTAAACAAACAGGACCACCGCTGCACCGTGGCGCCATGACATAAGCTCACGAGAACAACCAAGAAGTTGTCGCTGGAGGAGGTGTGACGATCAGATGTAAACAACGGTGTAAATAAACATGGCTGACACCGACTGGTCAGAACTCTGTCGGAACAAACACACATGCTGACGAGTAGCCGCCATCCAGCACGCTGCGTGTGACGTCACATCGCCGACTTACGTTTTTCTGTCAATGTAGTCATATTAGCACGTTAGCATCTTCACACCTCAGCAGCACAACATATTTCATCCTCGCAGGTCTTTTCTCATGGGCTTCAACTAAATATACAAACCCACACATGACCCCAAGTGACCCCCCCACCCCCAAACACACACACACACACACAACGAAACCCTGAGAACTGAGCCAAGCCCCTCCTCTGCCAGCCGAGGCCAAAGCAAACACACGCAGTGGAGGTCTGGTTTTCGTCGGAACTCGTCAGCTCTTTAACGGCGCGATGAACAGCAGTTGACATGGAGGCATGTGGGATATGCTGCTCTGCTCAGACGATGACGGACGGACGAGGACCGGGAGGAGAAATGTCATAAATAAAACAAGGATGAACTTACAAGGTGGGAAACAACCGACTGAGAGGGCTGGGCCTCCACAACGGTTTGATGTTCCTAACTCGTCTGGCGCAAAGACGACGTTCAGCGCTTCTTACAAATGTTTCACCACTTAACACCAACTGTGTCCCCAGGGCTACTTTGGCACAAGCATACTTTGGAGTATCGTAATTATGCAATTAATTATGAAGTAGAAAATGATTCCTGAAAGTTGCACTGGTTGCGAAGAAGGAGCTGGGAGGAGGAGAAAATATCCATATGAATGCTGAGAATATGTCATGTTGCTGTCATGACAGTAATACAGTAACCCCATTCACTCTGGAAGCCACCGAGTCATTACCGTAATGACAGCAACTTGGCTGTGAAGTGCAACATCTCAACTTTCAGGAACCATTTGACATTTTCTGATACAAATTTGCATAATCACGGCATTCCAAAGTATGCTAGCATGAATGTATCTGCAAAGATACTATTGGTGTTCAATGGTTAAAGGTTTCAAGGTGGTGGTGTGTGTACATAGATCATCAGGACTTTTCTATTCTGTTCTATTTAGTTCTCTTCTACTGACCTTCTATTGGTCCATCCTGATTGGTCTGTTGGTCGCTTCCTGAAAGCTGACAACAGCCATGTTGCTGTCAATACGGTAATCTTATTTGCTCTGTTGCCGGAAGCCGGTATCACGTGTCATGTGTTATACTGTATTCTACTTGTTAAAAGTTGCGTCTCCTGTACTCATGGCACCTGTTGCTCAGGAGCACAGGGGTCTATGTTTCAGCTCCATGTTCCCTCTGCTCATATTTCACTGTTGCTTTCCGCCTGTGTTGTTACCATAGCAACGCACATCAGCCGGATCAGTGCAGAGGACACAGCAAAACCCCTGTGATCGCTTGCAGATGGCGGCGGACAGACGTCATCAAATATTGCTACAATTCGGTTTGAAGCTGAGAAACAGTTTGTGGTGACACAGCGAGCAGTTGAAGAAGAAACTGTTCTGGACACACACAGCTGAACAGTGTTTGAACTATGCTGGATGCAGTCAGTGCTCGCTGCGTGCTTCGTCTGCCCATCTGGTGTGTGTGTGAGTCCTCCTACTCCGTTCCAGGACAAAAGAAATCACGTCAAAAAAAAGTTTTCCTCAAACTTCACACGACCCGGGGAGAAGAATGAGATCAAGCTCTGGTTTCAAGAAAACCAGAAGTCCAGTTGCCTACGATTTAACCCAGCAAGATACCATGACCTGGATGACTGAGAACCTTCACAGACAATGAGATCAAGCACATTCCAGGGGATTTCTGCCTCAACTCAGTGCTGCATTTACCTCATTAGGAACTAATTAACTCCTCTTACTTATAAACATAATTCACTGAGCACAGTGACGTGTCAGAGAGGGAGGGAGGGAGAGGTCTGCCTCTATTTCCCATGAGACCCAGCGGCAAGATGTCTGGATGGAATGAAGAATGTGTGTGTTCATGCATTTGTGTGTATGTATGTGTGAACACAAAGAAAGCAAAGTGTGAACACAGCACTCACACCAGGCCGCAGGGGTCATTAGAGAGTGTGTGTGTGTGTGTGTGTCCTCACTGAAAAATGTTCTGACATGCCTCAAGTTAACGTCAGGTCTTTCCCCTGTACGCCCCCAGTAACGGACCAATCAGGATCAACCAATAGAATAGAGCTAAATAGAACAGAATAGAAAAGTTTTGACGTGTACATGCACACGTCATTAAAAGTTTAACCCTTAAACAGTGATGGTATTCACAGTTGCTTACATTGGAGTACCGTAATTACTATATAACTGTTTGCGCATCACAAAACATGTAACCGTTCCTGAAAGCTGAGAAGTGTCACTTGGCTTGGAGAAGAACAACACATCCATTGGCTCCTGGAGGTTGAGAAGTTGCACTTCACAGCCAAGTTGCTATAAAATGACGTGGACAAAATTAGGTCAACGTGTCAGAGATAATCAGTCCAGCAGACATCGAAGCTGCAATCAAACTATTTTTGTTTTTTTTCCATTAAAAACCCTAAATGTTTTTTGCAGCTGAACGTTTGCGCCTATGCATCAGTCACTTGTCACCTGAGCCGTCGGACACCAACTCACTCGCTGAGGAATCTAGTTCCAGCTGTCGCTGGCTTTCATCCCTCAGAGAAAACAAACTAGGGGAATCTGGTCCCCGTGGGAGTCGAGCCGTGCCGCTGGCACCATTGCTAGAGCACTCAGTGCGTGTGAACGTTTCCACGAGCAGCTTGTGGCTACAGAAGCTTTTCAGATCCAGAAGCAACAGAAACTCAGGCCAACCAGGAAGACAGGAAAACATCTGATGGGAGTTTGTGCGAGTCCCCATCTGTTCCAGACACCGACTGATTGGCTGGTTGGAGATTCTCACCTGTTGAATTCGTATATGTCCTCAATGTTGCAGAAGAGCGTGCTGACCTGCTCCGGCCTCAGCGGCAGAGCACCGCAGTCGATGATACAGCCGAGATAATCCTGCAGACAGAGACGGTCACACGGTTACTGCGAAGATTCTCCTCCTCACAGTGGAATTGAACCGGGTACTCAACCATAAAACCCTTCGTCAGAGTGTTTCCACTAAATGACAGGGTGGAACACACAACTATGAAAAACATAGTTTTTGTTTGTGAGGATCAACTGAACCAGACCAGTTTGACTTTGTGATCCGCTGACGTTTGGACACTCAACATCAAAAAACAAATGAAGTTGAAACGTGAAATTCATGTCAGCAAATGTCAACAGAGCTGATTCAAGTCCCGCATCAAGACCCGCATCAGTCAAACTCAATCGATGTCAGAAACATCAAACAACCTTCTTTGCAGCTGCCATCAAACAGGAAGTCAAACAAACAGGAAGTAACATGACATCTCGTCTCAGCCCGCATCCTCTGATGGCTGCAACGTTTGTAGAAGATGTGGTGGTTGCTGGAGACAGGAGAAGCACCAACTAGTGATGCTAACAGGAAATACATTCCTTCATCACATTTAACGAACAAACAAACAAACGGTATGTGGGCACCGAAAGTCTTATCTCAAAGACTTCTCACCCCCCTTGCCCAGAAAGCTCCTAATCCAGTATTTGACTCCAAACAGGAAGTCAATACACACAATGTCAGATGTTTTCCACTGGCATCACCCCCTGCTGGTTGATAGAAAAGCTGCAACTGTTGGTCTCTGAAAGTCACTCCTTAAAGTCAAATGAGGTCATTTCCTGCAACAGCTTGTAATTTGATCACAGCAACTCTGGGTTTCCTCACATTCACATACTTAGAGTTTTATTAGTCACACACGCACACACACACACACACACACATACACACACCTGCCAGAGAAAATCAGAGAAGAAGAGATGTTTCATTGGCTGTGAGGCAGCACAGGGAGCAGATTCTTCTTGTCCTTGAGCTCAAATCACATCTGGAACAAACTGTAATGTTTTTAATCAGGTTTTCGATGAGTCTGGACTTTTTTCACATCAGTGTTCCTTCAAATCAGTACTGTCTACTGGAACATTAGAATTAACAACTCCCAGCTGAGCACAGGCGGTTCAGCATTGGGTCGTCGTTCCTTCCTGTCGATTTTCTTTATAGTCACTGCTCGTTGTCTGTTTTTCCCGCCCGCAAAAAAAACAGCTGTCTGATTGGCTTGTGATGCTTTATCGCAGAGCATTGAACTGAAAAACTGTTTCCATAAAAGTAAAGTCACGCAAAGGAATTCCAGAACACAAACAGACAACTTTATTTTCCCATCTAGCTGCGAAAACAAGCAGTGTGTGTGTGTGTGTGTGTGTGTGTGTGTAATGAGGGCCTCAGCCACATTCATCACCTTACAAAGGCAACAGGAAACACACACACACACACACACACACACACTCTCTCTCTCTCTCTCGAGGACAGGAAGAGCAGAGTGAAAGAGAGAGTGAGATGAGTGAGAAATGACAGAGGACTACAGAGAGACAACAGCAGGAATGAGGACGAGCTGACACTGCTCTGGACACGTCTGCTGAAAACAAACACAAACAGGACGGATGAGAAGAAACGAGGGATTAAAGAAAAGACGGAGAGAAAGTGGTCAACACTGTTTTTTGTTGAAGATATTCTCTCTCTTCTGATTCGCTCCCCATGTGGACCCCCCTCCTCCTCCTTCTCCTCCTCCTTTCTCCACTTCTCCATACTATTTCCTTCCCTTTGTCTGCCTCCCTCCATCTTTCGCTCCCCCTCCAGTTTCCTCTGTCCCACTTGGCTGCAGGTCAACAGTCGGCTCCCTGCTGCAACGGACGGCTCATGTTCCTTCAGTGTACCCTCAACATTCCCTCAGCATTTTCGTCAGTGGTCCCTTAGCGGTCCTTCAGTGTTCCCTCAGCGTTCCTCCATGTTCCCTCAGCATTCCCTCAGTGTTCCCCCATGTTCCCTCAGCGTTCCCCTGTGTTCGCTCAGTGGTCCCTCAGTTTTCCTTCAATGTTCCCTCAGTTTTCCTTCAATGTTCCCTCAGTTTTCCTTCAATGTTTCCTCAGTTTTCCTTCAATGTTCCCTCAGTTTTCCTTCAATGTTTCCTCAGTTTTCCTTCAATGTTTCCTTAGTGTTCCTTCAGTGTTCCCTCTGTGTTCCCTCAACATTCGTTGAATGGTCCCTCAACATTCCCTCTACGTTTAAAGCGACAAACTTCAGAACTTCAAAATCCATCAACTTACACTACAGACAACGGCGCTCTGATTGATGAAATACATATGAGACTCGATCATGGTGTGTGTGTCTGTGTGTGTGTGTGTGTGTGTGTGTGTGTGACTCTTAAAGGAAAGTTAATAAACACTACACAACACTTTCCCTCTTTCTTTCTCTTACACTTTAGCTGTGTCTGGGGTGTTATGTGACACGCACACACACACACACACACACACACACACACACACACACACACACACACACACACACACACACTCAGGCCTATTATGGTAGTTGGTTCAGATTCTCACTGAGTGTGACATCATGTAGCCTCAATCAAAACCAGACTTCAGTGAAACCTCAAATACGGAGAGCAGCAGGACTGAAGGCTTACGTTACTGAACACACTCACACACACACACACACACACACACTCATCTCATCTATCAGACCTACTTCCCCTTGGAATCTGTGACTTCGGGATCTGTGTCCCTGGTAACAAGTCAAACCCAAGTGTTTCAGACAGACGTCCGATGAATTCTGCCAAAAATTAACTTTTGATTTTCTATGAGTGAGTTTGTGTTGTTGTACGCAGAGTCAGCACCTGGCTCACGCTTTTTTGTCATTTTTGCTCCATGGTGGTGTGAAGTCGAGGCAACAACTCTACAAAAGAAGAATCTGTAACTGTGAATTTTCTGCACAAACTAACACAACAGAAGTTGAAAATACTCGAGTTACTTGAGTATTGTGTGTGTGTATGTGTGTGTAACGGCAGAACATGAAAGCAGCAGTAAATTCTCTTTTACTTCAAAAGAATGGTTGACATGCGCGCGACACACACACACACGCGCACACACTGCACCTGGACCAATGACAAACAAAACACTTCAAGTCAGCAGTTCTGATGCATGTTTTTTCTACTTCATTACTGGGTGTGTGTGTGTGTGTGTGTCTAGGCCAGTGACAGGTAAACTGGCCTACAGGCAATCACACCTGGCCAATATATCCTGTTTCTGTGTATCGTTCTTCTGCCTTCTGCCTTCTACTGCATGTGTTATGCAGTGCCATGATGTGTGTGTGTTTTCATGTCAGGAAGCTGTAGCAGATGTTCCTGTTGTCACACACGTGTCAGTGGGCGTGGCCAGTGGGCGTGGCAAACCGTCCAGTCACTGATTATTGATGGTCCACGTGCCTTATGCGAGATCAGGGCCTGGAGGATCATGACAGAAAAGTATTGGCTCCAACCCTCAGACCACTGTTGGAACACTATTCTGGCGTTTTGTTGAAACCATTTCAGACGACACACACACAAATACACACTCAGGCGTTCTTACCTCCACGATGCTCTTCAGATCTCTGACGTATGCTTGTTCTGTCTCTACGATCTCCATGACAACTCGCTCCAGCCGTGACAGCTGCCTGGGTGCTGCAGCTGCCGCAGCCACAGGATTGGCCACATGTCCGTTAGGGGAGTGGTCTCCTGTAACCTTAGCAGCACAGGCCCCTCCTCCTCCCTGTGGCGTGATGAGGGGAGTCAGGTCCAGGCTGATGTCCGAGCCGTTCCTCTTTGGCGTAGACGACAATGACGAGGTGTTGTAGGCTGGAACGGCACCGTACGGCAGCGAGGAGGAGGAGGAGGAGGAGGAGGAGGAGGAGGAGTGGGAGGCATCCAGCAGGGAGACAGAGGAGGCGGAGGACGAGAGGGAGGCGGGACGCTCACCGTCGGAGCAGACCGTGTTGACGGAGGTGCAGGAGGAGGACGAGGCTCCTCGGTCACTCGATGACATCATGCGACCCACAATCCCCGTCAGAGATGAGACGGAGGACGGACGCTTGGCCACTGCTCGGACACACACAACAGAACCCAGTCAGATCCTCATGTTCTGGCTCAAAACGACCAGCTGGTGGCGCTCACAGACAAAAAAAACGACAAAAAGCAAAAATGGAAGAAATAAATATAGAATAAATAAAAACAAATAAACAAATAGATAGATAATGCTTAAAAATAATCTAAAAATAATAAATAATAATAAAAACACAATACTAAAAACAATCTATATTTCCTTGTACAGATAGTAAGCGTATGTGCTGAACAGTGTATTTTCATCTAACACCTTAATCTAACTGTGTCGCAGCGTGAAGAGACGAGAGCGTGTTGGAAACACTGATCCTGGCTGGATTCTCATTGGCTTTTACTGCGTCTGCTGCTCCAGTGGCTTTAACATCTGGCATACACACACACACACACGCTAACAAGTGTGAATCAGGGCGCCTGTTTCCTGCAGGTGAAGCCCTGATCCATCCAAACACCTGCGCTGATAAACTGTTAATGTGCAAACCAGCTGCTGAGCAGAGAAGCAGACCAACAGGAATGTGCGTGAACTTATTTTAGCACGCGTGTGCAGTTATTTTAGTGTGTTACAGGAACGGTTCTATTAAAGTTGCCCTACCTGTCAGTCAGACGACTCTGCTCTGCGTGACGATCATCACAGGATCTGATCGGAAATTTAAAGTCAGTCGGGGTGTGAAACTTATGGTGTGCGAACAGGAAGTGTGTGTGTGTGTGTGTGTGTGTGTGTGCAGAGGAGCTTAGTGACTGACATCAGTTTTAACACTTCCTCTGTTGTCACCTGGTCTATGCTAGGTGAACAGATGCTGCAGCCGCTTGTCCGGACACATTCTGATACATCTGAGACAATCTGACACAGTCTGAGATACTTGAACAAAAACAACAAAGAAACTGCAAAAAACAAACGGACTGGAACTTTTTGTTTGTGCTGATGCACAATCGAAGTACAGACACACACACTCTCATCAAGTACAGACACAAAAACCCTCGCACATGAGCAGACACACACGTGAAGTACTGGCACACGTGAGGAACAGACAAACAAACACTCACACATGAATAACAGACACAAACAGTCATACATGAAGAACAGCTGCTTTCTTCCTCGTCATCATCACCACATCAGAGAAGTTGCGTCCGAGCGACAGATGAAGTGGAATCATTAACGGAAGGATGAATGAGAGAAGACAAAGAAAAACAAAGAAATGTGTCACTCGTCTACGTTTGATCTGGTTCCACGTTCCATCAGTTCCATCGTGAACTTTCTCTCTGAGCATAACTCTGGGTTTCTGTGAAAGACGAACAGTTTCACATCCACTGGAACATTTATGGCATTTTTGGACTTCGAACGCAGGAGGACGAGACGGCAGCTCAGCAGGAGGACCTGCGCTGCGGGACAGACTCCAAACTGAAATACGACCCAACCAAAAAGTTTCATCTGAGGCCCAGAGTCCGAGCTCCAACAAACACGTTTCCTTTCTTTTTCTGACTCGGTGTGTGTCTCTATGTAAGCAAGTTCTAATTTACAACCACTTGAACTTCACTCCTTGAGATCCAGATGTTCCTCTAGCACGTGTGGATCGTCTCTGCAGGCTGAATCATCCAGTGGATCATGAATGATGAACATAATCATTGTGGACCAATCACATAGGTCTATCTGCTGTGGGCGGGGCTTAACAAGATGTACACAACAAAGATGGCCACCACTAATGAAGAGATTGAATCATCAAGGATCATCTCCATTCCATGTCCGTCAAACTCTTCCTCTCTTCTCGAAATGTCCCCTTGTTCTCTTCTCTGATTGGTCAGGTTGTAGCGCTATCCAATACTGCACAGTCCTCTGATCTGCACCCGTTGGTCAGACACATAAGGAAATCTTCTTGCACCAGTGTCTTTGATCCTGACACACACACACACACACACACACACACACACACACACTCACACACACTAACAGCTGTAAACGCCATTTTAAGGTGGAATTCCCCCTTAAATACCTGCTGTGAAAGTGGGGGGCGGCATGGATTCCAGCGCGTGTGATTACAGTAATACTCGCTGCTCGTTGTCATTACGGCGTTTGAAGGTGATGTAACATGTTGCAGTCTGAGCGCCAACGTTTCTAAGTAAGAAGATGACTTCACAGGAATGAGGCGTCAAACTGTCGCAGGAAAAGATTCGCGTTTTTCCTTTTGTAGAACACACTATGTAGTATGTGCTCCGCTCTCATCACAAGGTAGCAGGTCAGAAAAAGACCTTCTAGTTCTCAGTGTGTAACTGACACATTCTATGTTGTTCCACATACATCTACACTCTGACAACAAATCAAACAGTTGTGTGTGTACGTGTCATTGAACTAACAAAGGCCTAAGTGATACAGAAACAGTTTATACTGAGCTACTGACGCCATCTTGGATTATACATCAGTAAATAAATAGATTTTCACAGTCGAGTTTAGTTCCAGTTAAAAGATCAGTGTGTCATGCACAAACTGAGATGTTCAGCTACGTGTGTGTGTGTGTGTGTGTGTGTGTGTGTATGTGACCAGACTGCAATGACAAAGTGACATGTTGACATAGACACAGACAGGAAGTGAGTCTCACATCATTGTTTACAGTACAGTACAATGATGTCACACTGCACATGACCTGTGACCCCTTCACAGACACACACACACACACACACACACACACACACAGAGTTTCCTCGTGTTTACATTGGCTCCTCTGCTCAGAAGGGAACTCCCTTAAACAATCTGCTGATTTTAAAACTCTTTAAACAATAATCCATCCTGATCCCTGATAATCAGTTCCACTAATTGACGCTCCGCTCGCTTGCAGCATCGGTACATCGGTATGAAAATCCACATTTGAACAAGTCTGTGGACTTCATCAACCCAGGAGAAAATCATAACACACAGGGAACATGTGGTTTGAAGACACTTCACAGGTCAAATAGATTCTCAGGTTTCATGCTCATTTCATACATTTCAAAAACACGCACACAAAGGTCACATGACACTGTAAGATATGACATGTGACTGTGGGACAGAATGGTACTGATTAACCCTTTAACCCTTAACACCTGCGGTATCCACAGTGCTGCATTCACGCTAGCATACTTTGGAGAACTGTAATTCCGTGACTATTTGCGTATCAGAAAATGGTGAACAGTGACTGAAAGCTAAGAAGTGTCACTCAATTCCTGTAATTGGTGTGAAGAAGGATCTCGGAGAGGGCAAAAACATCCATCAGATCCTGAAAGTTGAGAACAGCCATGTTCCTGTCATAGCAGTAATCCCATTTGCTCAGTTGCTGGAAACCAAGTTCCTCTCATTATGGTAATGATTACCGGAACAGCAACTTGGCTGTTCTCAACTTTCAGGAACCGATCGTCGTTTTCTTAAAGGGTTAACAGAGGAGTTTCATGTAAAGTCATGTCCTGACCAAAGATTCCAGGTTTCATCTGAAGTGTCAGTGGTGTGAAACTCAACGGCAGAAGATAGCTGCAGACAAACATTCTAACCATATGCTAACAAACTCACTCAAGTGTGAATCCAAAGCTAAAACTGATGCTAAAGCTACATCAAAATCATGGATTCAAAGTCGTGTTTAACCACAGAAATCCACAGACAAGAAGAGTTGAGTTGATTGACAGGAGGTTACGTGTGAAGTGGACGGTTGTGAGTGGCTGCACATAGGGTCGTTAGCCTGGAATCTTTGGTCTTTGGTCTCAACTAGATTTATCAATATGCATACATATATGCATATATATGTGTTTGTGTGTGTGTGTGTGTGTGTGTTCCATGGTCAATGGAATTCAGAAACCAGTCAAATAAATAAATAAAAGGCAAGCTATGGTGAAGAGCAGCAGAGGAGTCATGTGCACAAAGTTGAAATTACAAAGTAGAGTAGGAAAGTTATAAAAAGACAGATAACGCATAGGAAGGACGCCACAAACAACGTGTTCTTCCACCGCAGGGGAACAATGTCGCGACATACGATTGTGTATATTTAGTTTGTTGACATTTTTGGAGATCACCGGGAGAGAAGATTTGCCTCCACATCTTTTTATTGGTCAGTTTACCTGCCTGACACACCAGAAGCCTGCGGAGGGGCAGCGCAATTGTTTCCACATCTTTTAACTTGACGTCTACCGTAAAGCTGACGGGATTGTTTGTTTGTGTTTGCGTGTCCGACTGCAGTGACACACTTCAAGCACACAAACCACACAAACTAAAAATACGCATTTCTCCTTTCGCACTTCTTGTTGCACTCCTGCGTGCTGCCTCCCACTCTCCTCCTCCTTCTCCTCATGCGGCCTTATCTTGGGCGTTCTCCCTATTTTCTGCTTCGTGCTTTTCTATGGTTATAATCAACAGATCTGCTGTGGCGTTTTATTTGTGTGTATGTGTTTGTGTGTGTGTGTGAGAGAGAGGGAGAGACATTGTTCAGCGCTAAACTTTATCGCCACAGCCCATAAAACTTCCTGCACACAAAGTAAATTAATGTGTGTGTGTGTGTGTCCTTGCTGCCATATGTGCAGATCTTTTGTGTACAAATCTTCATGATTATATGTGTATACATGTTTTTATTATCCTCAGAAATGTGCTGGTATGTTTCTAGGCGTGTGTGTGTCTGTGTGTGTGTGTGTGTGTGTGTGCATGCTAACTAACTATGAAAAGCATTTCAACAACCATGCAACTAAACTGCATGAGGCTTTGTGTAATTACACATTATTGCCAATGTCTGTGAGTGTGTGTGCATGTGCAATGATGTGTGTGTGTGTGTGTGTGTGTGTGTGTGTGTGTGTGTGTGTGTGTGTGTGTGTGTGACAGGAAGTCACAGCTCAGAGAGAATGTCGCGCTGAGCCTCAAAAACACTGAAATAAATCTCATAAACTGGTTTTAATGTGCTGCAGCTTCATGGGGAAAAAAACTCCCTGAACTAGCTCACAAACACAAACATTTATGAATAAAAAAACTTTACACCTATTTGTTGCTTCAGGTGTTCGATGTCTACCTCTGCTCTGCGTCAGTGGCAGCGACACGTTGTTTTGAGTTTTTTTTTTTTTTCTTTCAGTTGGTTAGCGTCCGGGTGCTCACCTGTGTTGCTAGGCAATCTCTGACTCCCACGCCGCGACCCCTCCGGCATGGTGTGATGATGTCACAGGCAGAAGAAGAAACCTGCAGGAGAACCAGCCAGAACGTTCCGGTTAGTTTCCACGTTCAACTCATCGTTCGCCTCGTCTACCTGGCCTTTCTTTCTTTTCTCTTTTCTTTCTTTCTTTGCCTTCTTTCCTTCTTTTCTGTCTTATCTTTCTTTTTTCTTTCTCTCCCTCTTATCACAACATAAAAACAGAAAACAAGCAATCAGACGCGTTCAACGGGGTCAACAGGAGAAAAGCCCTCTGAACATTTGACTGGTTTTCATGCAAAGAAATTCTCTCATCGCTGAGTTAAAGGAGTGAGGACATGTGTAATGTCTGGACGCAAGACAAGAATGTGGTCTCTTGACAGTGTGTGTGTGTGTGTGTGTGTGTGTGTGTGTGTGTGTGTGTGTGTGTGTGTGTGCGTGCCTCCTCC